>PVIH01021700.1:0-29036 GCA_004025045.1 Sigmodon hispidus | reverse complement strand
GGGCAGCTATGGGCTCACACCATGAGCAGTAAGGGCAGCTATGGGCTCATAAAGCTCAGCTTCTACAAGGGCTCACAAGTCTTCCAACGTCAAGACTTTCTAAATCCCAGCTTCACATAGTTCAGTCTTTCAGAACTCTCCCTTATCAAAACCTTAAACAGCAACAGGAGTCTATAAATGCAGAGGGCCCTTCCAGACAGCAAGACCGTTCACTTTCACAGATTCTTCTGTTAATATCTTGAAAATTAAAAAAAAAAAAAAAAAAAAAAAACAGTTTTCTTTAGTGGACTTTGAAAGGAAGTAGTGTGAGGAACAGAGAAACAGCAAAGCTACTAAGCAATGGCTTGCTCCCATTTTCTCCAAAAGCACTATTTGTTTTCAGACAGATTTTGAAAGTGTGTAGTTATAGAAAAGAAATGTCTATAGTTTGCAATTTAAAGCCAGAACTATGTCCAAAAGCAAATTCTAGTACCACTGGCACATCCAAAAAGTACAAATGAACTAAAGGTCTCCTTCTTTTGCTTGCCTTCCTGAGTGCAGTTGGAATGCTTTAAGAAAACACGCTTGAAACTCCTTAATTTAAGAAATGAAATTTGCAGCACACTTTTTATCAAAGGATTTACAATAGTGGGTCTAACAAAGTATTTCAAGAAGGAGTTGCTAAAACTACAGTTCAAAGTGAAACTTTTAAAATACACATTTTAAACAGCAAATAAACTTGTTCAAATAATAAACATGTCTATTATGAGTCCACACATGATAGATATCTAATGTCTTCCTAATACTTAACTTCCAAGTTGTACAGGTCAAGGTCAAATAATTAAGCAGTCAGCAACCTGAAAAAAATTGGTTTAATTCAGGTTTGGGGAATTAAATAACATTAATTTAAAATGCAAATCAGAGCTCCCTTGTAAGCATCAATTTACTGTGGGATGTAAAGGCTGGTACACTGCAGCAGATAAGGCAGCTGCTGCTGAAGCAGCCTGGGAGCTGGCACATGTGTCACAGTTTCATAGCTAGCTCATCACAAGCTACACTTTGGAGGAAATAAAATCTGCTTTCTTTACTAAGAAAAAGGAGCTAGAACTGTAAATCCACAGCTCAAAGAGTTCTCCACACCAACGCTCAGACTACCAAGTGAGTCAAGTGAGCCAAAAGAGAACAAATTCTCCCATAGAATTTACTGAAAATTTCCCTAGCATATTCCAACAAAGAATATTTTTCCTTTAGTAAATAATAAAATAAAACAAACACTAACATCAGAATTGGACAAAACAAACATAAAGAAACCAGCCCAATAGAAGACATAAGAAGGGCCTGGAGAGATGGCTCAGCAGTTAAGAGCACTGGCAGCCCTTCCAGAGGACCTGAGTTCAATGCCTAGCAATGACACGGTGGCTCACAACTATCTACAGTGGAATCAAATACCCTATTCTTGTATAAAGTTGTACAATACACACACACACATGCAAAAAAATATATATATTATATATGTATATATAATATATATATATAAAGAAGACACAAGAAACAGACCCACTCATTCACCCACAAAGGAATCATATAGTAATACTATTAGCTAGAACGGAGCCATGAGAGCAACAATAGGTCCTACTCAGACTTTGTCATGTTAACAGCACCAAGTCTCCAAGACTCAGAACATGGTTTAGTTCTCTGAGCACTGCTTTGTAGTTCTCAATGAAGTGGTCTTGAGTGGCTTTGATATATGTAATTCTAAATAATGAATATTCTTTTGTTATTCTAAGAGGATTCTTTTATAATTCATTTTTGTTTGCTGCTAATATGTAAAATACAATTTTATACGCTACAAACTTGTTTAATTCAGTTATTAGTTCCAGTAGTTTTACAGTGGACTCCTGAAGACTTTTTATGTAAACAATGATTTATTACTTCAACAGGAAATGCTTAATTAACTAATTGATTTATACTGTGATTTCAAACTAAGTAAATATTTAGTTCATTGTGTCCACAAATCTAATTAAATTTATAAGAATACTTTGTCAGACAATTGAATTAAGTGGGAAATTGAATGCATTTATAAAAATTTTAAATGTTAAGAATTGAGTTTTGTAAATGCAATCAAATGCTATTCAAAAGTCCTTTTTATTTAAACAATTGCTAAAATTGAAAGACTTATATATTGAAAGTAAAATTTGTAATCTGCATTCAGATTTGAAAGACAGGACAAATTTTCTTTAACAGACTGTTACCTTAATGAATTAAATATTAATGTTTAAACTAGAGGAAATCTTTGAATCCATTTTCCTATAAATTAAAGTCATTCTTAGAAACATGAGTTAAGGGGACTGGAGAGATGGCTCAGCAGAAAAGAGCACTGACTGCTCTTCCAGAGGACTGGGGTTCAATTCCCAGCACCTACATGACAGCTCACAACTGTCTGTAGTTCCAGTTCCAGGCAAACACTAAGGCAAATAAATAAATAAAAAGTTAAAAAAAATGAGTTAAGATTTAATATAATACCTGGCACACACTGACTTGAAAATGCAAATTTCAACTTTAAAGATTGAGATCTTTCTATAGGTTGTGATTTTTAGTAGACTCTGAAATCAATTTACACATATTATACTTAATGAGAGTGAATTCACTTCTTGAAACTTGTTTCAATTTTAAATAGTTCCACATACACTTGCACACATATGTTGGGATAGGCAAAGAGTTACAGAATTGGATAAGGAGGAAGATTTTCAAGGGGGCAGCTCAAACTTTCAAATGCTACTATTTCAGAAGAAATGAATCAGAAGAGCAATTGAATGTGCCCCCCCCCCACACACACACACAAAGGAATAAATACAGTAAGCTGTGCCTTCCTGGGCCACCCAAAGCCAAAATTCCTGGCTCTGGCCAAAACTTTGTGGTAAGCTATCTACTATGTCAAACACTCATTTTGAACCCTAGATTACACAGAATAGTTATTTATTTATTGACTGCAAAGCTTAAGCAACAGTAATGTATGGTGCCAAGTTATTTCTTCCTTAGTTTGTCTGAAGAAGCGAGAGTACAGTTTCCAAACCAAAGCTAATGCCATTACGGGCATCCGTTCACAATCCTGTTTCACTAATAACGTTATACAGGCCCAGGTATATATACAATAGGTACACAAGTCAGGCATTTTAAATAATAAATCATAAAGAAATTTATTTTAAAAACATATAACTTTATCATTTATTAAAGGCAAAAGCAAATTTTTATACCAGTCAGATGTGCTTGCTTATTTTCACATAAAGAATTCAATTTTGGCTAAATATTTGATGAAGCATCTTCAATGTTTTCCACAGCTGATGGATAGTTCAATTTTATAATTATCAATGCCTAGCAAGCAGCTTCACATAATTATATCGTATAAAATGCCTAAGTTTCTTTAGGGCCACTTCCAAAAAATGTTGAAAATTATGTCTTATTCCTAGACCAAAATTCATTTAATAATTTGTTTATTAAACTCAAATCAGCAATTTCAAACATCAATTTTTAAAATCAAACATTCTAACAATATAATCAAAAAATATATTAATTCAACACATTCTGAAGAATGATAGGAAAATAAGATTTTATTTTATTTAATAAAGTAAGTTTTTATAAGAACAGAAAATTTCACATATAAAAAACTGCAATTCACAACTTATAATAGTCTCAAATCGGAGCCCAGCATACCATGCTTATAGCTAAGGCTGTGATGAAGTCGTGCAACATATGCATTGCCAAAACACCTTCACTTGTCTGATCTTGAATTAGTTTTTGGACTGTGTACATTAGGAAACCTTTTATTTTTGCCAGAATTTTCATAACTTCCACATTTTACCCCACATAGGGCTGACACTCCAAAGGTTAAGAAGCTTCGTTCTAGAAAGAGGTACGCCTAACCTCAGGTGGAAGGCTCAGATTTCTTGCCAGTTCTCCAGCAACATATACACAAGTATGCGGACTAGGGAAAGAGAACTTTTAAAACACTAAAAATAGATGTCCTGATGATAATCATCAATTCAAATTCTCTTTTTTCCTAAAGCTTTCATTGGTATTTTTCTATTAATACATTAGTAAAAAGGAGGCACTCTATACATTTATCTTCACCGGACTTGTGAGTGTCACAGATATTCAGGAAATAAAAAGGAAGTTCATTTGGGTTATTGACTACTCTGATTATTTCACTCCTCAGACTCTGCATCTTAAGACTTCTGAAACATCATGAACTCTGCTGTAGTCTCTTAACATTTTTCAGTCATTCATGGATAGATGGATGGATGGGTAGGTAGGTGGGTGGGTGGGTGGATGAATGGATGGATGGGTGGATAGATAGATAAATCTACTGTGTTGCATGTAATATGTGGTCAGAGTTAATATTAGTAATTAAGATTGTACTAAAAGAGCCTGTATTTTCCTTGATCATGGCCATCAAGAGAGTGGGAGAATTTGGCACAATGCTGTTACTGCAATCTTGTTAATTAATTGTCACTCATAAATTCCGACATTGGGGAAAGACGAAAATGTTTACCTATGTTTCTAACAAACCTTGTTTGCAATAAATACTTCAACAGTATCTCTTTTTTTCCATGTTAGCACAAATCTCCCAGACTTACCAACTATGTGAACCAAATGTCCGGGTTATTTTCTTGCTTTGATATCTAATTCCTTTATAATATGTAGTCTGGTACCACTGGTTCTACCTCCAGTTGGCTATATCTAATCATCACCATTGTTACTGACAATAAAGAATATTTGCTTGTTAATTATCCTTCAAGCAATACCATTCATTATAATTTTGAGTAGTTAGGCTGATATAAAAAAAATTAAAAACTATCTGTGAGTCACTGGCATGGCTTATTGAGTTAAGAAAGGTGTTTGTTGCTTGCTATCAAGACTGACAACCTATAGTCAATCCCTGGAACAACAACAAAGGTGAACTACACACACACACACACACACACACACACACACACATATTTTAAAAGTTACTATTCTAAAAACAAAAAACAAAAAACAAAAACAAAAGAAAAACCCAACTCTATCCTGTACCTATTAGGACAGTTCTTCCTTTGTCATGAATTATCACTGCTTAGGATTCTAGGGGCTCTAAGGAAGGTTTGAAAGTTTGCTTTCTTGCTAGGCATTGTTTCCTAGAGATTTAAAGATTAAGAGAATATGTTGGCTTATATACCCTTCTGAAAGAGCATAAGTAATATTCAAGAAGTACAAATACAAATCAGTGAATACAAGACAGAAACTTTCTTGGTCTGGCTCCTCCACAGAAACTCAAGATCTGAATGAGGCTGGGTTTTCTGTGGACATATGCTAGAGAACTACAGAAGTGTAGGAAAAATGTCAGGGAACCATGCCTGGAAGAAAAAGAGGCCCCCTTTGAAATAATGTAAAATAACACAAACTGGAGCTTCAGCAGCCACACCAGTACAAAGCTTCTTCTTATTAGTTTAGCTTTCCAGCCACCCTGGGAAAAGTTAAAATTATCTAGAAACAATCTACCCTAGGAAAATGCACAAAGCACTTGGTCCAAATTAAGTATCATTGTTTTCATAGTAAATTTAAGTTCAAAAGCAATGGTGTATGGTTTGGTTACATTAGAGTCAAATTAAAAAATTTCTTACCAACATTTCAACGTCTGCACGGAACCAAACCAACTTTAGACGACTCTATGCTTATACATAAATGTAATTATAAGTGAAAACAAAAATTATCTAAAAATAAAAATAAATACTTTAAAAAGTACAGAGCAAAACTGGAATAAAATATATTTTCATCCTTTGACAAAAACAAATTTTAGCTCTATTTTTGCAACAAACATTGAGCAGTCAGTATAAAATGTTTGATAAGAAAATTAGTTAACATGGGGAAAAACAGGATGGTGCTGGAGAAATAATATATATTCAATGAAGTTTCACTCTGAAAAACACTGAAGCAAGGATTGTAATAATACCCTTGAGTAACACCAAATTGTTTGCTCAACACTGTAAGTCAAATCACAGTTTATCAAGGCTTAAAAATCAACTCCAAAATACTGGCTATTGTTTCAACAAAGTGTGTGTAAGAACTGTCTATGGTAAGATAGTGCCTGCCTTATAAGAGTAGTGTTTATTTTCTTTTTCTCTTGTCCCTCTGTAGAATTTGTTTTCTTAATGATCAAATTAACAGCCATGTAGTTTTTACCTTGCCCAAAGTGACTTTTATCTAATAAAAAGGTAAAGTAACAGAAGAACCACAGAAGTGTGACATGTGACCCTTGTGCTTTATAAAGCATCCAGAGATCCATTCCCTGGGAAAGAGCAGCAGAGAGCATGAGACCATGACGTTAAGACTTCATCCTGTTAGCTCTAGCTCTCAGTTCCCTTCCCTAATTAGCCCTGGGGGCCTGGTGCATGCTGGACAAGCATTCTGTCATGGAGTGATATGTTCAAACTTCTTACAAAGGCCCCCAGAAAATATTTTTAAAGGAATGATTTAAGGAAAAAAATATGGACTAGTGAGATGGTTTGGCTGGTAAAGGGCTTGTCATGAAAGCCTGATCCTGAGTCTGTCTAATGATGGACAAAGAACTGACTCCATAAAGTTGTTCCCTGACCTCAATACACATGTTATGGTACTTGTACCCCATATACACATGATATACACACAATGATAATATATAAATACCTAAACAAGCAAAGTATAACTGTTGTACTAGGCTATTTTAAGTCTATATAGTGAATTTCTAATTTTAAAAACAATGAGACATTTTCATTAAAAGTTATTGGAGAAAAAAAAAAAGTTATTGGAGAAGCTCCTAAACTCAATTCACTGAAATGGGCAGAAGTTCTAAAACAAAATACCTATTTACAACAAGAGTTGTTAGAATAGATAGTCAACACTTGCCCATATAGTACCCCAATACAGTAAATACAAAGGGTCTGCTGCACAGGCTAGATAGTTAAACAATCATAAAAGTCAAGATGAGGAGAAAGGGAGTAGGGAGCAGAGGCTGCCAAGGGTACTGGCGTGGGTATTTCAGAGTCTTACAGCAATTTAGGGTAGGAAGAACATGAAATTTTCTGACAAGGAACCAATGATGACCGTGAAACCACTTTCACAGAGCACAATGAAATCAGCTGAGGCACGTTGAACTACAGAACATCTGGGTGAGAAAAATACTTGTGATTAAAAAACAGCCTGCTAGCAATATTACTCACATCAGGCTCTGTTTTTTTTTCTGTGTCAGAGTTTGGGTCATATAAAAGTAAAACTGGCCCTAGAGAGGAGGAGAGTTCCTCACAGTTTGCCATTTAAACCTCCACTGACCATGTTTCACAGCAGGCTCAATACATTCCAGCATGTAACTGCATTTTAATTTCCTAAAACCACAGGACACAAGTATAATTTCAAATAGTGTCTGGACTGTGATATTCAATATTGATAAAACTATACAATATTCTCTTCAAAGTTCCAAAGACACGTGGAAAATGATCTTCATTTGCTTGAAAGCACTATTCTCAAAGACAGTTCCTCTCACAGTAAATGAATTCTAAACAATGAGTAGTTAATGGCTAGAGTGTCTGCTGTGAGGAACAGAACCAGTAGACTACAGAAATAATGCACTAATGTCTTCTTGACAATAATAGTAGGCAATGCAAGACTAAACTGATTTTGGGATAAAATGCTTATTAGCATTTGTTTTAGAAAGGAATTTAAAAATCTATAAGCTGAATGAGTATTTACTTGCATACCCATTCCAGGCATGAAAATGACTCAGTCACCTTTCCAGTTTCACAAAACATGGAGAACTTATGGTCACTGGCATCTCCAAATAACCACTAAACTAGATTTAAGAAAGAGGTAGTGTTTGAGAGTCAGAACCAAATTTAAGATACTATTCGGTTGGAAGGAAATTGCTATTAGTGAATATAAAATAATTCAATTAGATGGTAAGAACCAGAAAAAGGCAGAGATTAAAGTGTTTTCTGAGGCATGGACAGTGGGTAAGGGTAATTATGGACTTGGATCTCAAATATGACTGCCTTTGGATATGGGCCTGACACCAAAGCCAACTGACAAATTTTTATTTTTTATTTTTATGTGAATTGGTGTTTTGCCTGCATGTGTAACTGTGTAAGGGTGTCAGATCTTGGAATTACAGACAGTTGTTAGCTGCCATGTGGATGCTGGGAATCAAACTCAGGTCCTCCGGAAGAACAGTCAGTGCCCTTAACCGCTGAGCCATCTCTCCAGCTCCCCAACTGACAAATTTAATGTTTGTTTTAAAGCAACTTTATCGGCTTGAACAGTAAAGTATAACTTAGAATGGAAAAATCCCATTCTCATTAACAATTTAAAGTGTGGGATTTCAGTCCTGGCTAGAAAGCTTAGAGTGATGCTAGAGTGCCTGGCAAATCAGACAGCTGGGCTGCTGTGGCCACTCTTCAGATTCTAAGGTACTACCGTGGATAAGACACTTTACTCATGATTTCTTATCAGCTTTTCAAAGTAACAAAAACGTAGTACAAGAACCAATTTCACACAGTTGAAAAAAAAAAAACCTGGTGAGAAAGGAAAAAAAAAAAAAAAGGTCATTTTAGAACTGAGAAGTCAATGCATGTCTTTCTTCACCCTTCATTCTCATTTGACTCCTATTACTCATTTCCCTCTGCAGGGCTTTGCACCAAGCATCACCTCAGTGGTAGAGTCGGTGAAGACTCAAAGCAAATAAGCACAATTGGGGGAAGCCTCACATAGTGGGGCTCACATAATATAAGCCATCCTGAGAACACCAAACTTGTGCCAACTTAACAAAGCCATGCTCCAGTGCCCTGTAGGCCAAGAGGTGTTTAACACTGAGTAGACTCCAGGGAGGTAAACAGGACACATATTTTTTTTTTTTCTTTTTCCTCAGAGGGATGGAACGGAACAAATGAAAATAAATAACAAAAGCCTCTGGCATAAATCTGATGCAACATCCTAATTTGGGGAACAAAACCAAAACAACAGAGGCAATTCTTAATATCTGGGTCTGATTTTCTTCTTGTTATAACTCAATAAGATAGGTCTTACTATATTTTTATTAACAAGTTAATTGCATACAATAGTTTCATTATGACATTTTTGAACATACATATTATGATTATGATACTTTGATCAAACATGGAGGTCCTACTCTTTTGTTTTGTTTCATACAAGGTCTCATGTTGCTCAGGTTTACCCCAAATTCTCAAAACAGCTGAGGCTGACCCTGAATGGAAGATTCTCCCGCTTTTAATTAACAATTGCTAGGGTTCTGGCCATATGCTCTCACACTTGACACTTAATAGTAAGTAAAAAATTTGAAAGCAGGGAAGCTTCTTAATTGCCTAAAAGCACATAGTATACCTACTGGTCATGAAGTCAGGGTCTTAACTTGGGGTTATTCTTTTAGTGTTTATGCTAATACAGAGAATAATAGAACAAAATGTGGTGGAGGCTATTCTAGGTAGGGAGTGCAAGAGGGCACAGAAAAGGAGATACACCAGAGATTTAAGAAGGAAGTGCTAGTACAAAAAGCTCATGTAGTGATTATCTTCAAAACAATGTTCACTCAATTCAGCTGCTCAATATTTCTGTCTTTACACTGGTCAAATAAGTAATAGGCAATTTTTATATTGTGATAATTGTGAAAGAATAAAAGTTAAAGATGTCAGTCCTCACAGCATGTGAGAACTAACCCAACAAGAAAAACACTGGCAGAAAGCATCAAAAGCACATATCATTTAACTGTCTTCACTTCCCTATCGTACACACATGCATGTGATATTTGTACACAGTGTACAATATATTAAAAACCAGAAGAGCCACAAAAAGGATAAAGATGTCCAGCTGGGCTCTGCTCTTAACATACCTGCTTGTGGGTCCTGGTTGAAACGACAGTACTTGGAGTTGTCAAGCAAAGGCAGGCACTGCTCAATGGGCACCCAGATATACGTCTCAGGACACAGCAAATCAGAAGGTCTATACTGACCCTGAAGAGAAGTGAAGACAAAAGGCACAGGCGTTACTAACTCTTGAGTTCTGAGGCTCCAGGGGGGCAAGAAAGGTATGGTGACAGGCTTAATGTCAATCAAAAAGCTTTGTCATATTTGGAGAATGAATATATAATGCAAGGCTCTCTAAAAATGACACATCAACATTTAGCAGGCTATATTGATTCAGAAGTTGAGTTTGTACTCTTTTGGAAGCAATCAAGTTGTCTTTGAAAAGCTAGTGAGGAACAGAGCAAAGCTTCTTTGCATATATTAGAGACCTATACAAAGCCCTATAAAGCAAACTTGTTTTCAAAAGTAGAATTTTACGGTACTCAATCACTAATTTTTTAGTTTATAGACTCAAAGCTGATAATATTCAGTCCATGCTAATGTTTTAAAAAGCAAAGTGCTAGTAATATACATCTACTATCAATATAGTAAATGTATAATAAAAAGCTTTAAAAATTGAAATTTTAACAAAATTTCTGTGAATATAACTTTAAAAATTATATTTTACAAAAATATGTAGATCAGTTACATACTTCAAGTATACAATACTACATTATTTGCTGAAGTAAATAAATCATTCATGTATGGATAATACATAGTAAAGAAAGAATGATACAAACTGTAAAAAGCATTAGAGATTTTTTTCCCAAAAAACCAAAGCATGTGTTCTTTGAACCTGTTCAAAATTGCAAAAATCTTCTCTCTGAATATAAAAATTCTAATTTGATACACAAGTTAAAATCAGTGTAGTCATTTTTAATTTTACAATCTAGTGTAAAAATTACTTCAATATAAGCAACAACCTAACCAATTTTTCTTGTATTTCCTCAATAGCCTCAACATGATTTTTGAACACTCTTCACCTCCCTACTGACTAAGAGTGTTCCTTGCTAAATTCTTATATACAGTGAGTTCTCAGTTTGTCATGTGCCAGATGCACATAGTTTCAAATATTAAAGTTTTATGTGATGTTTTACTTTTTGGTAAATTTAATCTCTCATCACTCCATTTGTAGAATCTCCACTTTGCTTTGCTATCCTAGAATTCTAAATTTGTTGCAAAAATATGACCAACATAAATTTAAAAAAAAATTGAAGAGCATATTTTCATGTAGTGACAGAATATTTGAGAACCTCCAAGAATATCTAGTGAGAAAGTATTTGTTGCTAAAATAACAACTAAAATCCCAACTATTCAAATGATCCTATTTTCGAACTTGAGGTTGAAGTCAAGGCAGACACTGAGAGTGAGGGTAATCAGCCCTCAGCTCTGAGTCCTGAAGGTTGAAATAATGGACTTTCCCTTTAAGCATAGTCCATAAGTACACACAGACTCATGAACAAACGCTTGGAACGAGGGTCTGACTCTAATGACAATACAGACAAAAAAACCTAATGAGGCAACAGATACTGGAACAAAAAGAGGGACAAGATCATGCTTTTAGACAACTGGCGGTGAGTTCACTTGAGCGACAAAGTTGCAGAAAGTTGAGGCTCACATAAATTATGTGTGATGAACACAAGTTCTCAAAGCACATGGTTTCTCAGCCCTATTTGCTCCTATGAGAGTTCTGCATTTACTTTTAATGCTTTAAACATTTACCTCACTAAAAGATCAGAAATGCACTTTGACTTCTTCATATTTAGCTGAAATCAAACTGGTCAATTAAACATTATTCTCCAAAGAATAGGCTTTTTCAACACTTCAAATATCCTCTCAAGACAAAGCATGCAGTTTTATAGAATAAACTATGGTGAAATATTGTGCTTTCTAAACTAAGCTGGTTACCTTATGTGACTGAAGTGTTTAGAGCTCAATTCAGAATCAGCATCACACAGACAAAACCCCGGGGATGTAAAAGCTACTCTGCCTGCTCCTTATTGTAAAAATGAGAAATGTTTGTATTAAGAATGTAATTATTTAAGGATCTGGGCATACTTTCCTGGGGTCAAAAGAAAAAATATTTAATCAATCTCTAAGTATACTCATTCAGACTGAACAATGAAGTAAAAGCAGATTAATTCTTTCCTAGGGTGCTGGCTTTTGGGTAAATGAGAAATGTGAGTTAGCACAGATTTCTGAAGTAGTCAGAGTTTTGAAAACGTAACATCTTTGACAGTTTATTCTATAGCTTTTTGAGTTCTTTCAAAGTGATGAACGGTTCAGAAGTGACTAAAATTACTTCAAATATAGCTGCAATATACAGTTTTTTAATGAAAACTGCTTAAAGCTACTTATACAACCCAAAGCTATCAAAGAAAAGAGAGAGATTACATCATGGCCATATTTCAGTCAATTTTACTAGGTTGTCATAGAGTAAGAGATTTGAAAATGTCACAGTTAAATCTAAAACACTGTGCAAGGACAAAGCCAAGTTAACTACAGTTCCTGTTCCACGACTATTAGAAAAGACTGCTTTGGGAAGGGGGACTGTTTGCTTTGGTTTTGGTCAATGCATTCTTCTCACTTGTATGCTTTAGATCATAATCTGAAGATCATTACCATATTGATCTGATTTTCCATCCTATGAAAGAGCCACCAAATAAATTAAGTACAAAAATACATTGGTCTAGCAAAATAATCACAATTCAGTCTAAAAACTACAATCGTCTTTTGATAACCAGAAATTAAAATATCCCGCCATCATGGCTAGAGAGTTGGCTCAGTAGTTAAGAGCACCTGTTGCTCTTCTAGAGGACCTGAGTTCAATTCCCAGGACACATGTGATGGCTCAAAATCATCTGAACTCTAGTTCCAGGGGTCTAACAACCTCTTTGGCCTCCACAGGCACAAACATAAATGCAAGCAAAATACCAATAAACATAAAATAATAATATTAAAAAAATTATCACATCCTACTCAATATGTACATAGAGATGTAAAGCATGTCAATAATCTGTCAATAACAGACTTTAAAATAGGCAGATATCTTACTACTTCTGGTGAAACACACAAACAGCACTTAGGCATTTTCCTCCAGTTAAGACACATCTAGTTAGAAACCTGAATCTCCAAAGTCAAAACAAGTGTCTGATGATATGAAGCAACAGCAAGAAATGGTTCTAGCAAGCTCTAAGCATCAATTGTGGGATTGGTAAACTGCAAAAATCTCTCCATTAGCATAGGCTCCACTGCTTCTTTGCTTTTTCAAAGATGTACAGCCATCATCCCTGTGTATTTCTATCAAGTCTTAAAGAAACCTTAAACTCATAAGCCTCCACTTCCTTATCCTCCCACAGTGTATAGGCAATCCATTTAAAAATGGATGGCCCGAAAATGGAGCTCACCACCAAGCCTGGTGGCCTCAGTGCATCCCTAGAATCTACATAGTGGAAGGAGACAACCAACTTTCACAAACTGTTCTCTGACTACTTCTACATACATTCCATGGCATGCATGAATTCTACCCTACCTCCAACTCCTGCTCAAAATGTTTTTTTTTTTTTTTTTTTTTAAAGTAGTGAAAAATAGGTAAGTGTAGCACTTCCTCCTACAGCAAGGCATATTTGATTTCCATGTATGCTTGGTTTGCAGCTGAGCCTGTGGCACAGCCTACAAAGCCCTTTCATTATGGATGTTTGCAACTGTCCCTTCCTCCATCTTAATCTGGCTACACTGGTTTCTTTGCAAGCCCTGAAACATGCCAGGCCTACTCTCAATACGTCTCCCTCTGGACTGAGTCATTCTTATGTCTCTTTTTTTGTTTGTTTTTTATCTGTGTATATATATAGTATAGGGACCAAGCCCAAGACCTTCGTGTATGCTACATAAACCCTATACCATGGAACTACATTAGATCCCTGACCATTTTTATTAAACAATTTTTTTTTTGTTTAAATCATGCATTAGGGTTTCACTAAGTTGTCCTGAGAAGCCTTAAACTTGGAACCCTCTTGTTTCATGCTTCTTGAGTAGCTGGGATTACAGGCCTGCACTTCTTAACGTTTTTCTCAATGTCGCAATCTCAGTGATGCCCAACAGTCCTCATTACTATTTTTCACCTGCAGATCATATCAAAACTCTTGTTTGTTTTTGTCAGTGTCTTCCTATCTAAAACTTCTTGTTATAATGCAGGGTCAGATTTTATTTTCACCCTGAGCTTGTCACTGATGTTCAGTAAAATGGTAGATGAATCAAAAGAATCTAGCACCACATTCTACCTTTGTTGCTGTTTCTTCTCCTCCTCCTCCTCCTCCTCCACACAGTGAATGTCTTGTGTCTTGCTTTATATACTAATATGACATGCAGGAGTCAATCAATATTTGTTGAATTCATACTCTGGATGCAGCTCTACCTGTATTGTATAAAACTAGCTTTCTACCTTTGGAAGAGCTCAAATGCTGAAAGGCTCAGTCTACTATCACAACAGGGTTTAT
This sequence comes from Sigmodon hispidus, assembly GCA_004025045.1. Taxonomy (NCBI): domain Eukaryota; kingdom Metazoa; phylum Chordata; class Mammalia; order Rodentia; family Cricetidae; genus Sigmodon; species Sigmodon hispidus. The sequence continues at coordinate 14,641 of PVIH01021700.1, read as the reverse complement.
AAACATCATTGAGAAAGAGCCTCTCTACTTTTGTTGGTAAGGATGATAATGTTTTCTTCCTGAGAGAGCTTAGTGGTTAAGAGCATTGGCTGCAATTCCAGAGGACCTGGGTTCAATTCCCAGCACCCACATGGAATTTCACAACTGTCTATAACTCTATTTCCAGAGGATCCAACACCCTCTTGTGACCTCTGCAGGTCCCAAGCATATACATGGTTCACAGACATACATGCAGGCTAACACCTATATACATAAAACAATAAAATTTAAAGAGCATAATCCTCATATTATCTGAATCAAATCGTGTGACAACTTTAAAAGTGGTAAAATTGGAATTCTTTCTTTTTGGTAGTGGAGGCAGGATACTAATAGCTAAACCCAGGACCTGTGCATTGCTGGCACTCTACCCCTGAGCTATATTTCCAGATCTCAGACATTTCTATTGTGAAGATAAAACAGCAAGATCATGCAATGTAAGTGATGAACTATGAACTGTTCTACATTTCCTTTGTCATTCCATAGCTTAATCTAAAATTACAATTTTCCCACATATTTACAAAATAATCTCTAGGTCTTAAATGCAAAGCCAGTTCAGTACATGCATTTGGCATCCAACAAGAGATGAGTTGAGCCTTCCCATTTTCTCACTACCTATGAGGGAAGCATCAGCTGTGTCCAGTGACTTGCTAGATAGTGGCCCAACAGTTGTACTGTAAAGAATAAGAACTATACACAAGCTGCTGGTGAAACTCAAAGTCCAAAGAATCAGCTTCCTCTGGAGCAACACCAAAGGCCCCTAAGCATTATGTCTTAAAGGTCAAGTAGCATGTGGGGATGTGAGGGGGGTGATGGCAACTAGCTCTCACCAACAAATACAGATCAGAGACCTGCATCATTGTCTGCCTCTGGCACTTCAAATCTATGCACAACAAAATTCCACCTAATAAGAGATGAAAAGTGAAACAACTATTTGATTTACAGCTAGTTATGTAGTCCTGTGTCTTCATAGTTTGAGAGAGCTTCACAAAACAAATTTATCATTAGCTTTACATTTAAAGTGTAACATTGAGTTAGTTATAAAGAGTAACTTTATCTTCTCTCTTAAGAATATAAAAGCTTTCATACAGTCAAATTCTTTGCTACTATCTTTCCTCTTAACACAGACTGACATATTTGAAGCAAGCTTCAAGCTCATATCCATATATAATCTAGTATAATCTGGGAAAATATTGTGGTGAAATTTGGGACTTTAACATGACATTATGTTTTCTTTCATCTTGTTTCATCTCCTGTCTTCCCAGATTCCCATCAAAACACAATTTAATTGAAGTTGTAGTCTTTATATTATAAGGGGAAATGCCCTAAACAATCCGAAAGAAAGCAACAAAATGAGTAAACATCCCTCTTTAAACAATTTACAGTGTTAAAAGAAATACTCTCTGATTGTACCAAATCCGGAAATATAGAGTTTTAATTTCTAATGGCTTTAACATTTTTCAACTTTTTCTCCTTTAGAAGATGAAGCATGCGAACCCTTATATATTTGGGGGTCACTTGTGCTTGCAAAACTAAGATGTAAAAATCCTCTTTGAATGCTGCATTTTTCTTTTGAAAGTTTAAACATTTAAATGAACAGTTATTTCTTTAATTAAAGTTAAAGGATTTGAGACTTTGTTATTTTTCTCAGAAAAAAAAAAATCAGAGAAAAGTAAAGAAATGCTTTCATATGATATTCACCCAAGTTACATTCTTGGCTTTTAATTGGAAACATCTGGAGATGGGCTTGGCAGATTGTAATAAAACTGAAGTTACCAATTCACACCCTGCCATTTTGAGGGTATTTTGTTTTTACAGTTTTCAAATCAAAACCAAACGGACTTTCCTTTGAACTCTGGTCCCAAACCAAAGACCTTTATGAGATTTTACTTTCAAGAATACTTCATGACCATTTGAGAATAGGCTAAACTAGCAGGGTCTGTTTTGAAAGTTCAAGTTAAATTGAAATTTAAGTATATCAAAAAGATTAAATCACTGAAACATACACAGACCACTCACTCCCCTGCCTCTGACTGAATACCAGTAGCAACATGTACAAAAGAAGTCTCAGACATTTTAGTCTTTTATCAGGTAAAACTGGTATCAGTATCCCGCTTTTCACAATCAACTTATTGATTTTACAAAAACCAACTGCTCTAACACCACCTAAGCAAAAATATTTCAAAATGATCCACTAGAGTGGGCTGTGCTGCACAGCCTGCCCCTCAGGCTTATTAAACCCAGTCCCTTCCCTGAAAGACAACACCAGTGGAATCTCATCTGCAGAGCACTGCAGCAGACCCTTGCTCCTGACTTTGTTACATAAACAGAGATTGACTTTATCAGTCCCCAAGAGAGTGCTTTAGAAGTAACTGGAGATGCTCTGTTTTCAAGAACCGTGGTTGTGCCACACTCAGCTGGTAAGTGCGCCTGGGCCAGTAAAGACAAAAGGCCTAAACATCTGAATCCATTTGTGCACCCCAGTTCTGAACACCAACAGATGGACTCCATGTGCTGCTGGACTAAGCTTTGAAATTTTAAAAATACATATTTTTTTCCATTGACAAACAGAAAGTAATGGTATTCTGTGTTTCTTTAATTAAAATCCAAGGGTTCCCAAAGGCTCTGGAACTTACTTTAAAGCTTCTTTAAGACTGGGCTATTTATTTTGCTATTGGCAAATAATAAAGAATAAAGATTCTAATTCAGTTTTAATCACAATCTTTGCTTTTACTTTGGAAACCCTGAGTTAATCCTTTTTCTTCTGAAAAATACAAAGAAAGCTTGTGAAGAAAAGATTCAGAGAGTCAACTTACAGTGCAAATTTAATTTCAACTGAAGGGTCACAAGTTGAAAAGGATAAAAAAAAATGAATGAATCAAGACAAAGAAAATAATATTCAGAGAAAAAAAAGTAAAATTCAAAGCCTTAATTTCTGTTAAAGATGCACGAGAGGTGGGTGAGGTGGGGGATTTATTCAACCACACTGGGGAACAGAGTTCATTCAGGAGTTTATCAGCTTTTTCAGACTTCAGAAATAGCATTCAGCGATCCTTGGTTTCTACTACCTCAAAGCAGCAACCATCATGTGGCTAGCAGTGAACAGACTTTCAAGTTCTCATCAAGTTCATTCTCCCACTTCAACCAATAGGATCAGGTCATGTAAATGCCTGCCTACAGCTCTTTATTAGCTCCACAATATCCACAGCAAAGTGGAACTATTTCTTTTTAAAGTAAAGTATTTGATGGTGTTTATGGGAGAATTGTGATTTTTTAGTTAAAGCTGGTAAGAAATGACACAAGATGAAAACCTACCACAAACAGAAGAGCCTGAATTTTATTTATCACAACACAATCTGCCTAGATGTTTATGAAGTAATTCGTACCATTAACATGTTCCCTAAGAAACTCATACATACTCTCTAAGGAACATCCACAGAGTACATAAATCAGGGAGGCATCTGAACACAAGTTCTCGCCTGGAACACAGCAGCCCAAGAACACTCACAGCTGGGTATCCACTAGCTGCTATCTTGTGCCCTCCCATTTAGTATGAAAGCCTATTCCACTTCTGAAACCAATCCAAACTACTGCTGACTTTTGCTTTACTAAGACTTCTTTGATTCTCCCTCTTTACTATTGTTATTAAAATCCCTTCCGTGGAAACATTAACAAGGCTCCAACAACAAACCAAGGTTCACTCTGGGGAACTGCTGCGGGATATTTATACACTGCGTGAAGATGTACTGCTGTGATTGGTTTAATAAAGAACTGTACGACCAATAGCTAGGTAAGAGAGAATAGGTGGGATTTCTGGACAGAGAGAGGAACTGGAGAAGAATCAGGGCACACGGGAGACACCTTAGACATACAAAGCGAAAGAGAGGTAAAATGCCATGTGGCAGATGGTAGATTGAAACTAGTTAAGTTATAAGAGCTAGCTGGAAACAAGCCCAAGCTAAATGCCAAGCTTTCATAATTAATAAGTTTCTATGTCATTATTTGGGGGTAGTGGTTCAAGAAAGTCCAACAAGAAAGTATGTTACAGTTGGTACCCAACACACAGAACATAAATCCACATAGAGCCTGAGAAAACTGAAAGAGTTTGAACACAGAACCCAACGCTGGTACATAGATGTGGCTCCTTTAAGAGGCCGTGCTGTGCAGCTGAGCGCTCAGCTGCTGGCTATCTACAGCACTGGGTACAAATGCTTGCTTGCAGCAGTGGCACCAGACACTAAACAACAGCTTCCTAGAGCTGGGATGATTAGGCATGGCTCCCACTGCTGCTTGCTGACCTCAAGGGGACAGAGCCAGTTCCCAGTGCCATGTGTTAACTGTGTGGCAGTAACTTAGCAGTTTAAGGTCTGGCTCATGGGGCCAAAGAAAGCTGCAGACCTGCAGAAAAAGCCAGGTCCTGACCAAGAAAACCTCTTCACAGGTACAGTCTAACTTCTCGGGAGAGAAAGAAACTGGAGAAGAATCTAGGTGCATTGGAGGCAGCACTAGCAAATCATCGAGGGAGACAAACAAGGAGAACAAGGGAGAGGCAAAAAGCCAGATGACAGAACACAAATTAATATAATTGGGTTAATTTAAGTTTTAAGAGCTAGTTGGGAAGAAATCTAAACTTTTATAATCAATAATAAGTCCCCATGTCATTATTTGAGGGCTGGTGGTTTGAAGCCTGCTACAGGAAACCACTGAGTTACTCTCAGAGTATTGGTGAAGAACATCCATGCTCCTCATGCACACAGCCCACTGCCTCACAGATGCAGCACCAGGAAGTTCTTACAAAGTAAAGATGACTTTCCATAGCCACATAGATGGACTCTCCCACCAGTCTTCTCTAGCTTTTCCCTACTTATTTACCATTGCTCCTCTGCCCTAGTTAAAGGTTTTTATTGCTGTGATGAAACAGCAAGACCAAAGACAAGTTATGGGAAGAAAGAGTTTACCTCGTTTACACTTCCATATCACAGTCCATCACTGAAGAAAAGTTAAGACCAAAACTTAAACAAGGCAAGGACCAGGAGTCAGGAATTGATGTAAAGGACATGAGGAAGTGCTGCTTTCTGATTTAGTCATCATGGCTTGCTCAGCTTGCTTACATCAGAACCTAGAACCACTAGCCTAGAGATAGCACCATATACCATAGGCTAAGCTCTCCTCATTGATCACTAATTAAAAAAATAACCAACCAGATAGGGGTGAGGGACAGACAAAGAATACTGAAGAGACACTGAAAGGAGGGGGCTGGGATTTCACAGTCAGGTAAAATCCTGGCACAAGGGATTTTCCAGAAATCTGCAGGGAATGACACCAGCTAAGACTCTAGCAATAGTGAACACATAGCTTGAACTGGCCATCTCCTATGACCAGATTGGTGCCTAGCCCAACTGTCATCAGATTCATGATACCAGATTCCAACAATTGATTCATGATACCAGATTCCAACAATTGATGGATACAGATGCAGAGACCCACAGCCAAACATTAGGTAAAATTTGGAGAGTCTTGAGGTAGGGAGGAAAGAGGAGAAAGAGTGGTCAATGACATCACAAGAAAACTCACAGAATCAACTATTCTGGGCTCATAGGGACTCATGACAGTCAGGGAGCCTGCATGGGACTGACCCAGACATTCCGCACATATGCTACAACTGCGTAGCTTGGGACTCCTAACAGGAGGAAGAGGGGATGTCTCTGACTCTTTTATTGGCTTTTGGGGCCCTACTTCTCATGCTGGGTCATCTTGCCTAGCCTTAATGCATGGGGAGATGCTGAGTCTTACTGCAACTTGGTATGCCATGTTTTGCTGATATTCATAGGAGACCTGCACTTTCCTAAACAGAAATGGAAGAGGAGTGAATTGGGGACAGGAACTGAGCATGTGTGGTGGTGGGGGTGGGGGGAGAAGAAATTGCCGCAGGGTATTAGATAGATAGATAGATAGATAGATAGATAGATAGATAGATAGATAGATTTATAAGAAAAAGCAACCCTACAGTCAGATCTTATAAAAATACTTCCTCAATTGAGGCTCACTTCTTTCAGATGATTCTAGCTTGTGTCAAAGTTGACATATGCAATCAGGCCACATGCAATTAGGGCAGAGTTGGACATAACAGTTGGCAGAACACTCAGAGGAAGGTTACATCCCCTGTCCCTCAATTATGGGACGTACACACTCAACAAGCCAAGTTTGGATTATATTCTGTGAACACAATGCTGAACTCCTCAAGATGGCAGTTGTTTGCTTCTGCAGACAGTCCTGTACCAATTGCCCAAATCCAAGGCTGAACCATGTTCTGCCTTCTTGTCATTCTTACACTAATGGGTCATTGTTAAATGCCTACCAGTTACCAGACTTCACACTAAGCTCTTGAGATTGCCATGGTGAATTCTGCCAGTTTGGTGGTCTCAAAGACCTTGTGACAAGAGGGAAGGCAAACTTTAAGGCAATTACCACACAGAAACATAAACTTATACTTTGTAATTGAAGTATCACAAATGCTACCCAGAAAAAACTAATTAGACACAGAGGGTGGGGCCACTTTTCTGGAAATATCACCTGAATTTCTACAAAGTATACTGTACAACTCATTTGTTGGGGTTCTGTTTATATGTTTTACCAACAACATCCCTTTTATCCCCAAACCACAATTTACTATTTCCAAAAGTTTTTGCATTTCTTGAGCCTAAAAAGGCTTTTATGAACCAAAATTTCAACAAATACTTACTAAAATACTTATTAAATTAAGATGAGTTGTATCCAATTATTTTTCTTACCTTGTGATTAAAAAAATTTTATTTTTATTTAAGTTTTTTTTTTTTAATTTTACATACCAACCACAGTTCCCCTTCCCTACCATTTATCCCTAGACTTCCTCCCTCCCTACTCCCCATCCACACCTCAAAGAGAGTAAGAGAAGCCAACAAAGTCTGGCATATCAAGTTGAGGCAGTGTAGGATAATGCTCTTGTATATTGTAAAGATTTGTTACTTGTACTGGTTTAACAAAACACTGATTGGCCAGGTGCTAGGCAGGAAGTAGAGGTGGGGCAACCAGACTAGGAGAATTCTGGAAAGAGAAAAGGCAGAATACAGGTGCCAGCCAGATGCAGAGGAAATAAGAATGCTGTGATGAAAAAGGTATCAAGCCATATAGCTAAACATAAATAGAATCATGGGTTAATTTAAGTGTAAGAGCTAGTCAGTAATATGCTTAAACTATTGGACCAGCAGTTATAATATTAAGCCTCTGAGTCAATTATTTCATAAGCAGCTGGGGGACTGGCCAGGTGGGACAGAAACATCCATCTACAAGGTATGACCAATTCCTCCACCCCCTCCCCTACCCCCTGTATCAAGGCTGAGCAAGGTATCCCTCCATAGGGAATGGGTTCCAAAAAGCCAGCTTATGCACTAGGGACAAATCCTGTTCCCACTGCCAGAGGCTCCACAAACTGCCCAAGCCACACAACTGTCATCCACATTCAGAGGGTTTAGTTCAGCCCCATGCAGTTTCCCCAGCTGTCAGTCCAGAGTCAGTGAGCTCCTTGGGTATTCTCTTTACTATTGCTTGAAGTCTTAGTTGGGGTCATCCTTGTAGATTCCTGGGAATTTCCTAGCACTAAATTTTCCCCTAACCCCAAAATGGCTCCCTCTATCAAGATATCCGTTTCTTCTCTCTCCTCTCCCTCCCAAGTCAACCATCATGTTCCCTCCTGTTCTCTTTCCACTTCCCCATATCCCCCGAACCGCTCCTAGTTTACTTGGGAGATCTTATCTATTTCCCATTAGGGAGGATCCATGGATGTCTCTCTTAAGAGTCCTCCTTGTTATCTAGATTCTTCTGGGGTTGTGGGTTGTAGCTTGGTTATCATCTACTTATGTCTAATATCTACTTATGAGTGAGTACATATGTTTGTCTTTCTGGGTTTGGGTTACGTCATATAGTTCTTAAAGAGAATCTTAAAAATAGATGGGCTTTGTTGGTTTTACACGTGAGAACAGACACACTACTAGCACCAAACTAGAGTTTATTCAGGAAAGTTACCAGGCGAGTACAAGGGAAGAGAAGTGGAAGAGAAAAGAAAGACTTTCACGTGGCGTCTCCTTATAAGAGAACAGATGGGCAAAGATTTATACAGCCACACCTAGGAATGTGTCCTCTGTATGCAGAGTGTTCTTTGGGCACCATGTTGGGTTTACCACAGGCTGCTACATGCCAGGACTTCTTATATCTCACCCAGTGCCATGTCAGGTTATCGGACTAGCACATTTACTATATAGCTGCTATGTTCCAGGAATCCTTACAAACTTCACATCTTCCTAGTTAGTATTCTGCTTCAATTTAATATTTTGAAAAAGAAGAGGCAGGAAGAGAAAATTAAGCCAGAAAAGGCTAATTATTAGTGAAACCAAGATTAAAAACTTAATAAGAATGTTCTTTTTCTGCTCAGAGTCCCCAGAAAACATCAACAGAAGTATAAACATCTACATCATGTGAGCAGTACCCTCAGCTTGTGTTTATGACCACTGTCCAGTTATCGACACTTTTGAGATAGTTCCATAAGAACAAATTCTTAGTTTCACTTTTCCACATTCTTTTAAAAAAGTCAAGCACAAGTTCTTTTTTCATTCCCAACAAATATATAACTTTACTAAAGTCAGTAAACTATCTCTAAATATAACTGTTACAGTTTTTTTTCCCCAGAATGTAAAAACACTAAATGTTTCCCAGTGCCCCAAACTTTAAGTTATGAACATCTGTTTACTGCATAACTGAGGAAAACAAGAAGCAGGCTGCTTAAATTGTATTCATCCCATGGGTGAGATCTTTGCTAACCATTTTCCCCCATAACTGATGAAAAATTGATCACAAATGAATTAGTAATTCATGTCTTAATTCACCTTCTTTCCCTCAACTGTACAACAGGAGGGGTCCTGGCAGAACTGACATCCTATCTCTTTGGATGAACTAGTATTATGTGAGCTTGGGACAGCAACAACTTTTGTAGAGTGTCTATATTTAGCACATTCAAAAGACATCCCATTGATGATGACTTTTGTTTCTAATAATCAATGAACTACTAATTACATCATCACTTTTATTCATTAAGATGAGCAAAGCATAACTGTGATACAAACTTAGGACCCATACATCCAAACTCAATTAGCAACCCTGTCAGCACAGGTAGAATTCAGTGTTTGAAATCCTTAAGAGCAGAGTTAGTAATCAGTATCTCCATAAACGTTAGAATTATATCTGTATTTATTATATTAACCCATTATAAAATCACACACACATTAAACAGAAAAAAAATCTTTAAATTTTACTTTTAAGTATTTCCATATGTGGTTTCTAAGTATCAGTTAGGGTTTAGTTCTCAAATATATGCATATAAAGGTAAAATTTCAAAGACTACTGTGTCTATGATACCCACCTTGGACTTCACATATCAAAATAGATTTTCCTAAAATTTAAAGAGCCTGTTGTCACCTTTCCGTCCAGTTACAGTGTGCAGATATCAAAACAGCGTAATTATCATTTTATCACATCAGAAATTTGTGGGGAAAGCATGGATACAATTGAATCTGAAATATACAATGTCCAGATGTGGTAAAGTTACTATCCCAAGAGCCTGAAACCATGCTATTTTTCAGAAAGATGATTATAGTTTTGAATTTGTTTAGAAGCTGCTGATATACAGGTCAAAGACTGACAAACTGCTAATCTACTGCTTTTGGTGATGCAGTATCTAAGTAACTCAAAGTGGTACCAAGCACACTCCAGCAAAACCTTTTATATCATTATGAACTCACAGATCTGAAGATGCTCAATGTGTTGGAATCCACTGCTGCAGTTACCCCTTTTTGATACTCAGTCTGTACAGATTCTGGCCAGTGGGAGCCAATTTAAACTGTCACATGAGTGTTTCCAACATAACCCTAGTAGTTCTGATAGCTTCCATGCTTGCTGACTTCTTTTTATCTTCAGAGACTATTTATTAAAAGAATCTTAACAATCCTCAGATCTGACTGTGTGTTTGTGAGCTATGGATCTGAAGATCTGTCACCAAATAAGCTAAGCTTGCATCCAGCTACTTAATCTTGGAGAACAGAGTGATCTATGAGCACAGGAGTTGCTTCTTTTTGCAGAAACAGCAGGAAGTACTTACACCACAGCTACAAAGAAGCACACAAAAAAGAACCAAGTGCAAGTTTTCCAGAGCACTTCTACTAAAAATCTAGCCTTAAGAGAAGTCAAACAAAAACAAAAGTGTAAAATCTAGAATGAGTCGATGAAGTATGGAATATGAAAGCAATAAATAAAGTGCTCAATTTTTCTTCCTATAATAGTTACAAAATTTTCAAGAGCATATATAATTAAAGAATTTATACTAGTAAAAAAATAAAAAGCTAGTATCCATTAGCACTAGTTACTATAAACCAACCACTCTATAGCCTACGATTCAAAAGCTACCACATTAATCTTCCTGATGACTCTCTATATTGGGGTAGTTATTGTCTTTCTTCATTTATAGGCTCAGAAAGGCTGTACATACAATAAGGCATAAAATTAAAGTTTGAGCTCTCTATCTTTGAGAACTACTTTACCTCTGGTAAATTAAAATGCTTAAACTCTGCAAGAATGTATATTAGAGCTTCATTGGTAGTTGATTAAGAATGCAGAAATATACATTTAAACATTCACAAACTATGGGCATTATATTATAGACTAGTGTTGAGAAATTGAAAAGGATTTCAATTTCAAGGATAAGAGATTGTAAAGAAAAAGCTATTTGGTCCCAAAGTATGAGTCCACAAATAAATAACTGCTTTGAAGAAAAGGCAGCATTCCAGTGGAAAACCTGGCAGGTGCCACTTTAACCAAGTGAGCTAATTCAACATCACAAACCCTGGAATAAATAGACAGGAAAGGACTCATGACTTGAGGTCCTAGGTCTGACAAAGCATCCCTTGAGTAAATTATTGTTGAAGATGGTTAATCTCAGTAGGATTATTGACTAGAAGTTAATCTTAGTATAGGATTATTGCCCCAGGAATATAGTTTAGTGCTAAATACTTGCCATCCAATTCCCAGCTACACACACACACACACACACACACACACACACACACACACACACTTTGCTGATAATTACATGAGGTTGCTGTAATCTACTAATACAGAGTAAGATTAACTAGGAAAAGTGAGACTAATCCAAGTACAGGACACAGAACTAAAATGTCAACGCTGTGAAACGTAAAAGCATGTGTTCAGTGTACTACTGTTCTTCCCTCTTTCCTTAGCTCTCAAAGTTTCATAATTGGCAGGAGCAAACTCAAACACACACTTCTTTCTACTCTATCTTCAACATGCATTTGTGTTCTCAAAAGTACTAAATTTTTGCCATGATTTGATTATGAAATGTATCCCACAAAGGCTCATGTGTTCAAAGTGTGGTCCCCAGCTAGTAGATGCAATTACTGAGAGGTGATGAGACTTTGAGTACTCCCCTAATCAATGGGTTGAGCACTGGTGGATTCAAATTTTGATGGCATTACTAGAAGATGATATACACTTTCAGAAGTAAGACCTAGTTACAGGAAGAAAGTCATGGCCTTATCACACATGTATTTCCCCTTCCTCTCCCTCTTTTCCCTCTCTCCCTGTTCTCTCTCTGTTCTCTCCCTGTCTGTCCTTTCCAGAACTCAACACATTGGACTTTGCAATATACTTTTTGACTGTTTCTCCTTTCCAACAGAATACTGAAGAAATGTCTATGTCTAAGTCATCAACACCCAGGGTCTTCACTCAGGATACTTGAGTAAACATTAGTTGAATTAAAATATCTGCTTTTGCAAGGTAATCTGCATTTTAAGACTTCTAACAACTATTTCATACTAACAAAATGCTATGCAAAATATTGTAAAATACTATGCAATCCTTAAAATTTTTTAATAATCTTAAATGTCTGGAGGTTTATTTTTTAAAAAGGCAGGGCCTGCTGATGCCTTTGGGCTCAGGTGAGTGCTAATCACCCTACAGGCCAGTCAGGGTCCTCAAGGCCTGGGCCGGAAGAAAGACATTCACAGGCCACCAGGTGCCGCTCAGCTCAGGCAAGTGGGTGTCATTATGATGTGACAAATGTGTGGTGAAGAAATGGGAGAGAAAAAGAAGTAACATATTGTTACTGCTGCTTTTGATATAATGGCAGTCCACAAAAACCCCAAATACAACCTGATTTTTACAGGTAGCTAGAAAATGTTTGCTAGCAAATGTTATAAATGAATATGATTCCAGGAGGTGAAATTTCAATTTCCAGAAGACAATGAGTATTTATAGGTCTGTTTATTTTGTGCTACTCGTAAAGATCTATACTTCTATAAATTTTTGTAAATGTAAAGCATGTCTTTGAGTAGAAAAAAGTGCCATTATTATGAATTTAAAGATGTACAAAGCATATATCATTTTCTTGTTTCCAAAATTAAAGTAAAACAGTGATTTTTCAAAGCCCTTTTCAGAATCAGGGTTTGATTGTGCCAAGGAGTCCAGACAGGACAACAAATACAAATCATACTCATCCACCAACACAAACCATTAAGAGTAGTGTATCCAATGTTACAGTAATAGTAATGGTAGCTTCTAACTCAAGCACAACATGGGTTCAAGAGGTGGACTGGAGAATGAGGACCCAGAAAGTGGACGCAAATTAGCAGTTTGTGATCTAGCACCAAAGGCTCAACTGTGTAAGTGTGTAGACACAGGTATGTGGCCACTTGCAAATCCCAGCCAGATGCAGACTGAAGGCTTGTGTACTGCCTGCCAATATTGACTCATTAGACCTATATTTAATTACAATTTGCCTGCATTTCATCCGTCCAACTGTAAGTATGATTTATAGTAAAACCTACTTTACACAAAGCGAATAATTAATCAAAATCACACAGTACATGTGTGACAAAGTCAGACCACACATAAGCCTGCACACTCATTAGTGAATTTCTTAGAAATGGTAATTAAAGCACAATAAGGACTGTGATAATGAGGACACAAGCCCCATATCTATACTGGGTTTTCACCCTAGACTCTTAGTTCTCTTACCCACAACCAGCCAGCAATAATGTTCTCAAATATTTTCAAGTGTTTCCAAAGCACTCAAATTAATTTTAATGCTATTCATGTAAAATATTATCAGTTCATAATATTTTGTTGAATTATATAATTATAGCATGTGAGACTAGCAATTAAAAAAAGAAACAGACATGCAAATATACACTAAGGTGTGGTCCACCAGTCATGAAGATTCAGTATTCAGATAACAACAGCATTATGGAGCAAATTTTATAAAGGGAATGATGGGTACTGACAGAGGAAAGCCAATGCCTAAGTCACAGGGCAGAGAAGGCAAAGCAGAGCCTTTATAGAAGCTCAACCACACCTCAGCTGCAAAGCATTTGCTATGGCTAGAGGACCACAGCTGTAAGCAACATCATGGCCTACAGGACAGACACAGCTGGAAGAAAAGGGGATAAAAACAGAGCCACCACTGTATTGGCATTTAAGAGAAAAGGAAGCTGAAGAGAAATAGAATATCAGAATACTTCCATAGTGTTGTGGTCGTCTTCATTTTTCTTGCTAAACTGTCTATTTAAATATTTAAAAAGTAAATAACTTTTCTTTGCCTTTCTACAAAGAAGCTGACATCATGGGCTATTCGATTTTTAGGAAGTACTGCAAGGACAGAGCACCCTTGTAGTCCAGCTCACAAATTCAAACAGCCACCAGAGGGCTGGCTCCACTGGCTGCTTACAATCCTATACAACCTGTGACACACAGAGAACAAAGACAAGCCAACAGTTACAGAAAGAACTGACAGAGAGCAAGTAGAATTAATTTTAAGTGTAAATATTTTTGAGAAATACAAAATTAAAACTGAAAATCAATGCTTTGTTCTTTCCTACACAGAACGCTTTGTTATAAACACTGGTTGAAATATAAGTAGCTTTTATTACCATTTTTCCCTCTATTCTCTTTGGAAAGATTTCCCAAGTGATTAGATCTGTAACAAGAACAGGTTCTTTACATTATGCAAGAGTGAATTAATTGGGAAAAATAAATAAATCTGTGGTAAACTCTCCAAAACAAAACAAAAAAAATTGCAAGAAAATATTTATTATGTTATCTAAAATAAAAAGTGGAAAGAAGTTAGTTGTAGAAACTCTTTAAACAAAAAATAATAAAAAAATAAATATAAAAACTAAAAAAATATTCCATTCTATAAAATTATTTAAAAAATCATTTATAAAAAACTTTAAAACACTAAAAAAAAAAATTACCACTAAATTACAAAATCATAAAACTCACTTAAAAATTAACATAATACAAATATTTATATATTAACACAAATAAAAATTAATCTATATGTCTAATTAAAATAATATATTAATACAAAATTAAATATATAATTGCCCTATTTTACACGTGTCTACCTCTGTCTAAAATACTTTACACATTAATATATATTAAGTGCCTTGTCATTTCCATAATACAATTTCTACCTCTAATTATTTATGGTAGTCATAACATTTGT
>PVIH01021699.1:0-29075 GCA_004025045.1 Sigmodon hispidus | reverse complement strand
CTCCTCTCTCTCCTCTCCTCTCCTCTCCTCCTCACCCGTCTCTTCCCCCCCTCCCATATTCCCTTTTTGTCCATCACTGTCCAACACTTGCTGTGACCAGAAGCCATAGGATGAGGTCGGAAGGGCCTGGCCTCCCTCACTTAGCTCTGGACCACACGTTCACTTGCCACCAGCCTGGAAGGGGGTGCCAGGCCTCAGCCCTGCTGCCACCATCAGCTGATGCACTCTGAGCTCAGGTCTCGAGGTGAGCAGAGCAGTCACTGGACGACAAACCTGTCAGCGCTCAGGTCCTTGGTGGTTCTGTCTAGAGAAAGGCCATGTGGGGAGTCCTAAGTGCATAGGGCTCTGTGGTGGTTCCTTTTCTCAATCTCTTTGTTTTTACACACTAAAGAGGTTTGGGCAGAGCTCTCTGGCCACCCATCAGGTCTGATGTGGAGCCTGAGAGAGGGAACAGAGGTCCTGACCCTGCAAACTCAGATTTCAGTGTTGCTATTCCTCAGACCCTCGAAGGGGCCTGGAGGAGCTCTGTGTCACCAGTTTGTAGATCGCTGTGCCCGGGCTCCTGGCTCATTGCCATGTTCCCCACTCTGTTCAGGACCTAAATGCTGAAATGTGAATGCACACTGAAATAAAAGCAAATTATTGTGTTGCAAGGGTTATAAAAAAAAAAAGGTTTAGTTGATAAGAGAGCAATAAAAACTGTCTGGAAAACATAGGTCAAAGGATAGTAAGTGACAGGAGTTATTTTAAATCAGGAGGTCAGCAAGAGCCACCACGATAGATGGCATTCTCTACCTTGAGAAAGAAATGGAACAGCCAAGTAGACACTTGAGCATAGGGATCTCAAGAAGGTGACTGAACTAGCAAGTGTGGCCCAAACCAGAAACACACTTTTAAACTTCTACTGAAAGATTCCATTCCATTACAACCAAGCTTGACACTTCATTTTAAGCCAGTGAGTGACCACTGATGCCTCCGAGAAACCTTCGGTTGAGCAAAAGTTTCAGGATGTCTGAAGAGTACAAGCCTCAGAGATGGCGAAGAATGAGTCATTACATGGGTATCATCACAGCTGTTTCTGGTCCCATGAGGTGAGTGTGGGCTGGTCAAGAAGCCTTAAATGACAGTGGAGAAGAGAGTACCTGTCTGCAGAGTTGATATCTGAGCTGTGTCAAAATCATGAACAGAAGTTAAGTACAGCCAGAAAAAGGCTGTACTTCCTTGTCTAACTGAGCTGAAGGTTTTAGCAAGACTGTCACCTGTTCCGGTACTTACTCTAGAAGACTTTATCATCTGGAAGATTGGTAGAAAGTAGCAGGTACAAAAGATGTCACTGTCCTGGCTCACATGCCCTTTCTCTCCCCTGAGAACCCATGGTTACGAAGATCCAGCTCCACGATTGGGTAATACTAAGAGACCAGTAACTCACAGCAGATCTGGCTCCTCTCTGGCACACACACATCTGGGGATTTTCTAAACTGGCCTGTGCTTTTACTCTCTGAGATGTCATCAGTAGCTAAGAACCCAAAAGCTGGCAGGAGGAAAAAAAACCTGTTTTTAGCACAGTGACTTCTCTTTTGCTCCAAGCTGACACACTTGGGTGTCCACCTCTAAAAGATGAATGCTTCCTTTCTTGCCTTTTGCTCTTTCTGCAAAAGAAAATGAGTTTGGAATCTGTCTCAAGTGACAGCCATCCCAATAAAGTGTTGATCCCTGCTTTAAAATATTTGGAGTCAAGAAGTACAGAGGCAGCCCAGATGTGAGGAGCATTATTTCATTTATATCTTTGTGGGGTTTCTAAAAACAAACACAGACTTACATAACCGATGATGCACAGGGAGATGTGTGACAGGGCTGCCAGGACACAGACTGTAGATCAGCAGATCATTGACACTGGCTGGCTTGTAAGAGGGTGCTCTAGAATATTCTGCAGATCCTGAAGAAAACCTAGGTGGGTTTGCAATTTAGAATCACTGGTGATGTGAGATACTTTCACTTTTTTTCAGGAGAGAAGCCTGAGTCCAAGTCCCAGTCACCTGTGGCAGAGGAAAATAAAAGGGAGGCAGGGAGCTGTCTACCTGGACAAGACAGCTTTCTCCTAAGCTAATAACTGCCCAGGACTACATTTCCCAGACTCCTTTGCACCTGGGTGAGTCCATAAACCAAGGGCAGATACATAGCTGTTAGTCAGTAAAAAAAAGTCTTGACATACAAGTACACGGGCTTGAGTGTGGTTCCCTCCCTTGATAGACACGGAGGGATGATCTGAAATCTCAGAGCTCAGGAAGCAGAGAATAGTAAATCCCTAAAGAGCATCAGTCAACCAGACTTATGGAATCCATAGTTCCAAGTTCTGTCAGAAACCCTGTCTCAAAAATAAGATGGAGAGCAACAATCAAGGAAGACACTGACATCAAACTCTGGCCTCTACACACACACCTTTATGTGCATACACACACATGCAGATAGACATGCACATACACATTCATGCATGCACACATGCATATAAACACACACACATGCAGACATACACGTGTATACAGACAGATAAATACACACATGAATTCACACACAGGCATCCTTAACCTTTTGTTCAACTGTAGGCACTTGAGAAGAAACAAGACAGCGAATTATAGTGAAATCTCCAGGCTATACCTTGTGGCCTTCAAGATGTAGTTAAGACCTTGCAGAAAGAAACAAATTGGGCATTGTGTCTTTTTATTGGTACTTTAGGGATACAGCGTTCTTTCTTGCAGGCTACAAGGAGGGTTAAATGAGTTTTTGAGCCCACATCCTTTAACACCCAGCCTGACACATGGAGACTGATAATATCATCATTATTACTGTTATTATTGTCACACTGTGTGGTGGAGGTGATGACTGTTGTGATTTCTGCAATTGCGAAAATGTGCGCAATGGTAACTTTACTACATTCTCAGAGTTGAGAGAGATAATGAATCAATTTCAGACCCACCCCAGAACTGTCCCCATGCTGTCCTGATAAACTCTCCCTGTCCCCAACCAGGAGCAAAATCCAGGGTGGAATCTGAAGCGGGCATACAGGAACAAGATGTGAGCCAGGAAAGGACTACAGAGCTCAAGGGCTTTCTTTAGTCAGACAGGCAGGGGACGCAGGCAGGAAGGGCTTGTTCCAAATCCTGTTGTATAAATAGGGTTGGACAAATGCTCGGCTAAAATAAGCATGACTATGAAAATTATTTCACAACTAGAATCAAATCCAGCCCTTTATTTTTCTATCCTGTCCCTATTAATTCTAGAGGGCTGAAAAGAAACCGTCCATCGCAATTTTGTTCTTCAACTTCACTCATTTGTCCAAGACAAGTGGCTGAGAAGGGACGTGCAAACAACCATGGGACTAGAAAAAGTTGAAAAACCCAGAGAGGTGATGAGCTGCTTGGTTATTGTCAATTTGACCTGAGTCATCAGAGAAGAGGGAGTCACCGGAAGGGCTTGGTTCCACCTCACCTGGAGGCAGATCTGTGGGGCATTTTCTCGATGAATGATTTCTGTGGGAAGGTCCAGCTCACTGTGGCCATAGCAGCCCTAGGTTGCATAAGAAAGGAGGTTGAGCAAACCATGGGAAGCAAGCCAGTGAGCAGTGTTCCTCCATGGCTTCTGTGCCAGCTCCTGCCTCCAGGCTCCTGCCTTGAGATCCTGCCCGATTTCCCTTAGTGATGGACTATGGTCAGGACATGTGAGCCAAGTAAACCCTTTCCTCTGCAAGGTGGGTCTGTGTTTTATGATGACAACAGAAACCTGATAATTAGATCAGGTACACCCTGGTCTGGACCACTCTGAATTGTGATTCTCAGCTTCGCAGTGATTCAGATGTTTCAGCTTCAGATAAAGTTTTGGGGGAACTGGCCTAAATAGGTCATGGGTCAAAAGTCAGTGATAAAAACTGCTGGCTAGCAATTGAAGGATTTCAAGCCCTTGTGGGGTAGAAATGAACCATTGATGATCCCAATGGATGTTTTCCGATGCTCTGCACAAAGGCCTTGGAGCTGAGAGCCACCGAGCGGTCTATTTCCCACCTCTAGTTTTCACCTGGAAAGTTCTCCTGTCCTTTTGGAACTTGAACTCAGAAGTCAATAAAAGTGAGAGGGAAGGACGCCATGAAGAGTATTCAAACACAGACGGGGGCTGCTTGGCAAAGTTCAAATCATCCAAGCTCCAGACTAGATCTGAAATTCTCAATGCAACTGTGTAGCGGCTGCAGGTGAGTTGGGAAAGCATCATGGGAAGGCAGAGAGGGACCTCACAGGTCCTCAGACCCATGGTAGGAACCTCCATGGCAGGTGCTACTTGAAGCCTTCCAACTCTAAGCCTCTGTGGTTCTCACACAGCAATACCAAAGATGGACCAATCTAGAAAACAGAAACTGGCCCCTTTAAGAAGGGTTACCCCTTGTTCCTGGGGTTGTTTCCTGGAGTGTAGATAGAGGACACTCGGAGCCTATACAGACAGGCAAGATCAGTCAAGGATAAAAAGTCCAGAAAGGGAGGGACCCTGGAGCCTATAAAGCCTGACCAGAGTCCCCCTATGTGGGCTCCCACTTCTGGGGTCCCTTCTTCCACTCATGGGAATTGTTTTATCAAAGCTTGCACTCTCTCTCTCTCTCTCTCTCTCTCTCTCTCTCTCTCTCTCTCTCTCTCTCTCTCTCTCTCTCTCTCTGTCCCTTCCTCCCTCTCTCCCTCTCTCTGCTTCTCTTTCTGTTCTACAACAATCTAGTAACTAATGACTTCACTTCCTCTCAGTAGCCCTAAGGATCCATAACATTTACTTATTCCCCACCTTGCTAGGGGCTCACAGTCTCTGTTACTTTCACTCTTGGGGAACAGCTACTTCCAAATCCACTTCCTCATTCTCAGCCTGGGATCTCTGTTGCTTTCAAACTCTGGTAAACAATCTTTGCTGCTTTCCATGCTGGTGCCTCAGGATGTTCTGCAGTCATGATCAGCTCTCTGTCTCTCTGTCTCTCTGTCTCTCTTTGTCTCTCTCTCTCTGTCTCTGACTCTCTGTGTCTCTGTCTCTGTCTCTGTCTCTGTCTCTCTCTCTCTCTCTCTCTCTCTCTCTCTCTCTCTCTCTCTCTCTCTCTCTCTGTCTCTCTCTCTGTCTCTCTCTCTCTCTCTCTCTCTCTCTCTCTCTCTCTCTCTCTCTCTCTCTCTCTCTCTCTCTCTCTGTGTGTGTGTGTGTGTGTGATTTGGAATTATAGATGATTGTGAGCTGCTCAACATGTTCTGGAAGAACTACTAACGTCCTCTGGAAGAGCAGCAAGCGGTCTTTGATGCTGAGTCATCTCAGATATATTTTTAAAAAATAAAGCACCACCACCATTTCCAATCAGTAGTTGATTGAATCTGCAGGGCATACGTGGTGGTGTGCATTTGTTGGGATTTAGAGTCACCTAGGAGACACACCGGATCATGACTATAAGGGCTTCCCAGAGAGTGTCACTAATGAGGGAAGACCCACCTTCCAAAACTGTGCACCTTCCAAGGGCATCTCTGATACAGAGAGGTCCAGGGGAAAAAGCAACACCCATGCCTACTTTGACTGCTGCTTCTTCAGCAAGCATGTCTGTCATTGTCCTCTGCTGACATCTCATCAACACTAGACTCCCGTTTTCCAGTGTGGACTCAATGCCAGCAACTCTTCAGCAGTCTTGAGGTCTAAGTGCCATACTGGGATGACTGCTGAGTCACCCCATGACTAGCTCCATGGACCAAGTATCTTCTCCAGTGTACAGATGGCCACTGCAGGAGTACTCAGCCTCTATCATGCAAGCCAACCTAATAAATTCCCTTTTATAATATTTATACATTTTATAATATATACATTCTATTGCTTCTGCTCCTTTAGTGAAACCTAGCTAATAAGACCCAATCCATGTATTTGGAGGGCTGACTGCACTAGCTGAGGACTATCACAAATGAGACTTTCCAAGCCATACACTAAAACACATTCTGAAACCGTTAGTTGACACTATATGGCAAGAGGAGAGACTTGCTCTCCCTGTCATTAAGATAATGAAAGAAGCCCAGATGATGGGTGTGGGCACTGAAGGGTTGGTCTGAGTCAGTCCTTATACCCAAGCAGATAGCTGACATGCAGCAGCAGTTTAATGAGTATTTATTAGGTAAATAAAAAAGATGAGAGGCTGAGAAGGAACTGCTTATTTAATAAGAACTGGAAATGTATTGTTTGGTAATTTACAGGAAAAATCAAATTAGAGCCAAATTATGTTCTATAAGTCACTATAGATTCTGGTGCATGCATATAAAGAAGACAGAATTTTTAAGAGATTTACTTTTTAATCATGTGTGTGCATGTTTGTGGATATATGTATGTGACTGTAATTTTGATGGAGGCCAGAAGAAGATTTCACATCCCCTGGAGCTGGGGTTTCAGGTGGCTGTTAGTAGCGGTGCATGGTGCTGGGAACCAAGTTCACATCCTTGTAAGAACAGTACAGCTGGAGAGATGGCTCAGAGGTTAAGAGCACTGACTGTTCTTCCAGAGGTCCTGAGTTCAATTCCCAGCAACCACATGGTGATTCACAACCATCTAGAATAACATTTGGTACCCTCTTCTGTCTACTGTATACATAATGGATAAATAAATCTTAAAAAAAGAACAGTACGGCTCATAGCTGCTGAGCTATCCCTCCAGTCATAAGAGAACAGAGTTGGGGGTATTATTTGTTTTTCTGAGATAAGGTATCACTATGCAGTCCTGATTGGCAAGAAACTCATTTTGTAGACTAGGTCCAATTTCCAACAGTAGATGAACAACCAACTTAGATCTGATGGGTTTGAAAAAAAAAATGAAGGATAGAATTCAGTGTTGGGTAGGTAGGAAGTGGGGTAGATTCAGTAGGAGTTGGGGGGGTGGTGAATATGATCAGAATACACTTTATGAAATTCTCAAAGAATTAATTTTAAAAATTACAAAAATAAACACAACCTAAGGCAAGCTATGACTGAGGGTGTTCCTCTTATGTAATACTCGCCAATTGTCACCCACCCCTAAGTACCATCAGAATGATGGGTACGTAAGTCATAAAAGTTAAACTCTCCATAAAAGGTGTCGTATAATCAGAATTAAGTGAAATATGCGAAGAATTGTTTGGAATGTGAAGATGGTAGTTGTTTTGCCTTTGTGTTTAAGAAATTGTTTGGGGTTGTGTGTGTTTGTGTGTGTGTGTGTGTGTGTGTGTGTGTGTGTGTGTGTGTGTGTACATGACACAGCACACATTTGGACATCAAAACAATTTTGGAGGATTGATTTCCTGGACCTATCTTGTTTGAGACGTAGGGTCTCTTGTTATTCCTGCCACTGGCCTGTGAGTTTCTGGCTGAGTAACTCTTCAGACGGCCTCACATATCACCGTAGGAGGACTAGAATCTCAGATGCACGCTGGACATTTAAGAGACTGGTTCCAGAGACTGAACTCAGGTCATCCATCATGCATGACCAGTGTCTTCACCTGTGAGCCATCTCCCTGGCCCCCTACTGTTTTTGTTTTGTTTGTTTGTTTTGTTTTCCCAAATGATTATGAGTGGCAGTAAGGATTTTATGAGGGAGTTGGCTCCCAGCATATAGACTCAGGAAAAGCAGTGAAATAATAGTTCATGTACTATCCATATATTGCCCAATACAGGACCAGCTCTCAGTCCCACACCTGGAGAGAGGAACAGACTCATTGAGTCACTGATAAAGTATATATAAAAGTATATTCAGATACAGTTTGACCCTGACTTTACCACCTTTATTAGCAGCTAGCAATTTTCTGCAGTCCACCAAGCCTTTCTGGCCCTTAGTTCTCTTATCCATCAAGCCTCTCCCAGAATTCATCAGGAGTGAAACGTAACCGATTTGTGTAGCAGATGAACCACCCTATTTCTGTATGGAGGGTCCAGCGGATTTCTCCTTATTTAGCCATGAGGGACATATGTGATTTAATCTAGCACAGACGCAGTAGACTTGGAGTGTTTGGATCTATGCTCCATCACCGAATGCTGGCTGTATGACCCTGGGTGAGTTACTTAACCTCTCTCTTGATGCAGGTGCCAAGCAGCTGGAGGATGTCTGCTTCCTCTTTTTCTCTTTCTCATTAAAAGATGGGGTGAGGGAACAGGTTGAAAAAAGAAAAGAAAAAGGTTGGAGAGAGATGGAGTGGAGAACTGGAGCTGGGGGGCAGAAAAAGGACATTGTGCTGCCCCAGCACAGTTACCATCCATGTGGACGCCTACTTCTCCAAAGAGACAGGCAGTGGAGAAAATATCACCAGGGAGCCATTGAGGGTGCACTGCGGGGGCCCCATAATTACTGTGGCCTAGTTATTTCTCTGGAAAGGGGAAAAAAGTCCAGCACCCAATCTTCCTTTTTTTTTTTCCTTAATAGGTGAAGTTGAACCTAAAGTACTGTAATTTTAATCAAATCTTCCCCATCTGCGTGCAGCATCCCTGAGAAGTTGAGGGTGTAAGTGTATGTTGTGGGGCTGGTGGAATTGCCGCAGCAGGGAAGGAAGAGGGCAGAGCGGTGGTAATTATGCTACACTTAGAGGTATTTCTGTTGCCAAGGGAGGCTGTGCTTTTTTTCCCTTATTTATTTTTAATTTTCTCTTTTGCTCATTGAAGGCTTAGGTGATGTCATGGACAGATAAGAGGGGGCAGACATAAATGCAGCGCTAAAAGGGAAGAAAGTCAAGGAAAGATGAAATCGCTTTTTATCTGGATGTTAGGGCAATCAGGAAAATGGGGAGAAGAAAGGCTGTAAGCTAAGGGTTGGGTAGCCCAGCTTCTCTCTATTGCAAGCATGTGTTCCTATGCATGGATGTTTGTCTACGCAGAAAGACCACACCCTGATTCAGTTCATGTTAATGCAGTTCACAGAGTAGACGTGACACAGAGACATGAATACACCTGCAAAGATGGGCTTGAGGATCACTCACACCAACTCCACAGCTTCAACAACAGCTCAGAACCTGGACAAAGCAGAAACTGTTCACCAGAGGGCAAGGCTGGAAGTGGCCTGAAGAGAGTAGACTGTACCTTCTGCCTGTTCTGAACTTTAGAAGTATTTTTCTTTATTTTTGAGAATTTCATACATGTATTCAGTGAAATATAATCACAGCTACCCTCTTCCAAATGCTCTGATGTCCTCCCTTAAGAATTTTCCCTCCCAATTATCAGCTCTCTCTCTCTTTTAATATCCCACTAAGGCCAGTTGGAATTATTCATATATGCGTGGATGTGGGGCCATCCACTGGAGTATGAGAAACCTACCAAAGCCGCATCCTCAGTAAAGAATAATGTTCCCTCTCCTAGCAACTGCCTATTGCCAACAGCTCCTCAGTAAGGAGTGGGGTCTGCACATCACTCCATCTGTACCAGGATGTTTACTGGATTGATCTTGTGCTGGTAACCACAGGTGCTGGGAGTTGGTGACTGTAACATTTCTATGGTGGCCAGAAGACAGCATTTTATACCATTCCTTCCCTCGAGGCGGATTTAAATGTAAAGAAAGCACAGTGTCCTAGGTACCACCAACCCTGCCTCTGACATCTTCTCATCAGTTCATTGTGCTTGGAAGTGACACAGGGCATTTGGAAGGGAGTAGATATGATACTGATATCTTGGTTCTTAGTGTTAGACTGAAAAGACTTCATCCCCCCTCTGGGGCAATGTGATTTTAACACTTAATTGTTCCAAACAAGGCCTTTATAGATCTCTGGAAACCTCTATCCTAAATGAATGGCTACAATGTTGCTTCTGGCCAGCATGAGCCATTGAAACTCATAGCCCAGCCAACCAGCAGTATCCCTTGTGGGCTCCAACAATTTTATTCTAAGCAGAACCACTAGATAAATAGGAAGCCTAAATCCAACTCAGAAATATATGTGATGCTGTCAACTGCTTCTCTGAGTCCTCCCAACGCTGGGACCATAGCTGCTTCAGCTTGGACCAAAGCATCCCCAGGGAGGGAGCAGACTCACAACACTCACCTAATTCTCCAATAAGTTCAGAACACTGCACTTCTATCAGGATAAACCAAATCAAATAAATGACTGGACTGGCAAGGCGGCTCAACAGGTAAAAGGTGTTTGCCAACAAGCTGGCTGACTTGAGTCCAATCCCTGGCACTCACATGGAGGAAGAAGAGATTGGATCTCAAAGGTGGTCAACTGACTTCCACACATGCACCATGGCATTAGTATGCCCCTACACTACTGGATAGATAGATATAAATAGATAGATAGATAGGTACATACATACATACATACATACATGCATGCATACATACATACATAAATACATGGAAAATTGATAATTTAAAAGCCTTTCTGCTAAATAGCTCAGTTCATGCTTCTAGATTCTTCTCTTCACTTCCTCAGGTGCACAATATTCATATAGGGTCAACAGACTCACCTTTGAATGCCCAGCCCAGGACCTCCTTAGGGAAGCCTTCCTGACCTCATCTTCTTCCTTCCTTGTGACACACGATCTCATAAGGTCTTTCTCCTCCTCACCTCTCTCCCTCCAACCTCCTTTCACACACACACACACACACACACACACACACACACCTCATCAGCTAAGTGTGCTGAAGAGATCAGGCCCATTTGGAAGATGCACGTGTTTGTGTTTTGACATTCAGTTCGAGTAAATGGTCGCACAGCGAGGAACCGTATGAAACGCCACCGAGTTTTACACTTTAAAGTGGTTAATTGCATGCTATGTGAATTTGCTTTAATTTTTCCAAATAAAAGATGAGAGTTTTAAAAAAATGATAGCACAGCTTTACACACGCTTCAGCGTGCTTAAGAAACTAAGAACCACACAGAAATTGAGGTATAGTTGGTGTTCGGCCGGGATAAGGACCTAGAATGTTCTGAGGAAGTGGACAGCAGAGTGGTGCAGTCAGGAGCTATGGTGTGATGGGAGGGAAGCTGTGCAGAATGGGTCCAGGAGTTAGAGGCGGATGTGACTCATCCCTTGCAATCACCCAGATTATAAAGGCAGCAGCTGCCAGAGGGAGACCTGCGCCACTCAGCTCCATCCTTAAGGATTTTGGAGAGTTTTCACTTCTGTGCTCTTTAGGGATAAAACCTCAAACTGGGCCTCTGCTATCAGCACCCCCTTCACATGCATGATGTCAGGGTGCACTGATGTTTTCAAAACAACCACTAGAGAAGGAATGGCTGTGTAGTGCTTTCATAGCCATCTTAATTATCACTCTGAGCTGACCTAGGATCAAGGACATCCTCTTGTACGTCCAGCTACACAGGTAGACACAGGCTCCAAATGCATAACTATGTATAGTTTCGATCTGATGTCACTTCAGAAGCTGTGTGTTTAGGGCTTAGTTGCCAGTGAAGCAATGCTCAGGGCTGGGACCTTTGCAAAGGGCTCTGAGGTCATCCACTGATGGATACACACACTGATAGTCTTAGGAGGTGGTGGGAACTCGGGGGACCAGGACCTCATTGAAGGGAGTGTTGAGTGATCTTGAGGCTGTGTATTATCCTGCTTCTCCATTTGTCCCTTCTTCCCCCTCCCCCATCCCTTCCCGTTCCTCTTTCTTTCCATGGCTTTAACTGACTAGGAACCAAACCTCTGGGATCCATGAAAGAAAGCAACCCTTTTCCTCTCTCAAATTCATTTATCTCTGGTATTTTTCACAGTAAAAAAAAAAAAAAAAAAAAAAAAACTCTGAATTTCCACAAATGTCTAAGCTTCTGGTTTCTCTTATTTCTTAGCTTCCCTGGGCACACAAGAAAGGTGAAGGATTCCTCTAACCTCTGTGTGCAAGGAAGCCCAAGCCTCAGGATCTAGAATGAGCGGGAAGGGACAAGCACATTGGTCTTCATCGGGAGGCTGGGGTCCTTTACTGTTTCTATTCATACTCCAGAAAAGGAAATTAAATCTGCTGAGTGAACCTTCAGATTGGCACCCTGAAGAAGTTCCCTTTGATGGTGAGGACCCAGCCTTCCTGATGCTCACAGAGATAAGGGCCCAGGGGTCAGAGCAGCATTGTCCTTGTGTGAGATGTACAGCAGCTTCACCCGTCCCCTGGCCTTGGTGCTCACTGATTGCTCAAGCTGTGCCCTGACTGCATGTGAAAGAATCTCTTATGGGTTTGGTCCCTTATATTCCTGCAGGTTTTAATGGTGTTCCATGTCCTCGGTGTCAGATGGCCTTTACTTCCTGCTACTGGATGTGTTAGCTCACTTTGCCTCTGCCAGCTAGGGGTGGCAGCCTCGAGCCTGTGCCTTCGTGCTGGTGGCAGGCCTCCACCAGACCCTTCCCATCTGAAACAGCTGTCCTCTCCCATCTCGGTGTCACAGCGCAATTGGCTGTGGTTGGGGAGTATTGTCTTTATTGCTTTTAACGGCCCCATAGCTACTGATTGCCTGCGCTGATAGCTAATTTAATTTCTGTCAATGCAGCACTGAGTGGCTTTAAAAGAACCGTTATCCACCAGAGTGGTGCAGGAAAGGATGTGAGAGGTGGCCACATGGCCATGCTCTCAGATTTAGGTCATGGAGTGTTCAATACTTTCTGACCTCAGAGGTGACATGCTCACCCACTCCATCTGCAGCTGTCTCTTGGGGACAGCTGAGGTCTGGAGAGGCTTGGGGCTCTCCTATAATGTCCACAGTGAGTAATGACCTCCCTGATATGAGAAGTGCTCGCCCCTCCTATCTCAATGTCTCACTGTTCCCAGAAGGACCTGTGTAATGGCTTATGCATCTGTGTTTAGCTTCCCGCCCTCAGTTCCACCACACATGCAGTGGCACTGTGCAGGCTGCTGGGGGCACCATTGCTACTGCACTCTGAGCAGATAGCCTGCCACCCTCCTCCTTTCCTCTTCTGCCCTTGAGACCCTGGAAGAGGGGAAATTGGGGTCTTCCTTGAGCTCTCAATGCTTCTCCCCATGGCCCTCAATCCACTGATCTACCTGGGAAGTCCTTCCAGATGCTCACAGGCTGACTTGTATTGAAAATGCAACTGTTCTTCTCTAGGGAGCAGCCCTATCCATTGCATTCACTCATTCAACAGACCTTCGACTACCCATGAACCTTACCCTCTGCAGACACCTGGGTTAGTACAGGGATAAGCTAGCCAGTAAAGTGAGCTATATCCCACCGTCATGGGACTGAAAATCTCCACAGATAGACAGATATTCAACAAAGCAGAGAAGTTGAAGATCTCTTTGTGGGGGAAGAAAAAACTTTTAAGAAAGCAGCACTTGGGGGATTAGTGTGGCTGAAAGAGTCTGCTTTTTTTCCCCATGACTACCCATGCCCTGCTTGCCAAATGCCAATATAACCATGATTGTGTGAGAGCAGTTTCTTAGCCCCAGACCAGAGCTCAGAATATGTTGAAGAGGACCTCTCCTGTCTTTATTGAAACATCATCCAAATTAACACTGACAATAATCAATATCTTGATCAATGGAGAGCTGTAAACAGCAGCTGGAAAGTGTTTTGTCAATAGTGGTGGCCTGTCTCCAACACTGTCAAGATTTGTTAGCAGCCTGTCACCCAGATGTCCACCCATTGTCCCATTAATCCATTCATTTATTCATTCTTCTTCCCATTCAGTCATTTAACTACAAACCTCCTTATTCATCTCCCCAACAGTTCATCATCCATCATCCATCCACGCACCCAACTGTCATCCATCATTCATCCATCTCTCCATCCATCATCCATCCATCCATCCTCTCATCTTTTCATCCAATCATTTAACTACCCAACTAGTCATTTATATTCCCAAAGTCCATCTTCCTATTATTCACCCACCCTTCCATCTCCTTATATTTTCACTCAACTACCCTGGTCATTCACTCGTCAGTCCACCCTTCTCTCCATTCATTATCACACAACTATCTCATTTACTCACTCATCTGTCCACCCATTTATTATTCAGTGGGAAGTTACCAATTTCTTGCTAGACCAAGCTCTGTATGAGATACTCAAGCGGTACAAAGGATAAGGAAATTGTGAGTGGTGTGTCACAGGCTGACTCCTATCTTCTATCCATCTCTGCAGCAGTCCCTCTTCACTCCTAAGGTAGGGCTATGTCCCCTACTCAGATTCTATGAAGACTCCACTCTCTCCACTGTAAACAACATTGGAAACAGTATTCATGTCCCATACCTCAGTGTCACCATCTTACCCTAGTGAGTGTCCTGGTGGTGTGTTTGCATGCCAGACTGAATAAAGGAGTGGGCATATGCTGAGGCAGAGCCTGCACAGGTAATAACAGATGAGGAAGCCTACTGAAGGGTATCCAGACCTTGAAGCTTCACTGTTAAGAAGAGGTTTGTTGCCTTGATGGAATGATAGGGGGCATTCCAGATACAGGGAAGGCTGAATGCAGATGGTGTGTGTGTGTGTGTGTGTGTGTGTGTGTGTGCATTCCAGATTTGATAGAAAACCATCTCTGTTCACTGGAACCCAGCCCAGCTTTGGGTGTTCAAAAAGAGACTGCAAAATCCTAATACAGTTCAAGCCACAAGTGAAAGGCTTTATCTTTTTAAGCAGCCAATTCATCTTTAAAAATCTCAGCTCTAGATCCAATAAACCACTGCAGAAAAGTGACTGGAAACAATTCACGTGTACACTGCAGGTAACAGGAAACATATAATGAGACTGAGAACAATATTACCGATACCTGAATGATGACTCAGTCTCTTTCTACAGTAATAAATGCTTCCTGTCATTGAGAGAGAAAAATCTAGTCCACACTAAGTAGTTGCAGATAGTTCAGCAGCCTACCTTGCTTGACTAGGGTACTTCATTAAATGGGCTGAAGAAAGAGACTTTCTCATTTCCAACCCAAGTTGCTGACACATAAGACATGGAGTTTGGTCTCTAAGGCTCTTGGTGACACTGGCTGACTGTTTAAGGTATGGACCCTTGTGCATGATTCTGCTGTGCTTGGGTTCAAGACCAAAGATTCAGGAAGCTGACCTGTGAATGATTTGAAGACTGACTACATATGAGGCATGAAGGGACTCCTAGGGAAACCAATACAGGGCTTTATGAAGATTCATGATGTACACACACCCTATAAAATTTTTTCCTGTAGGAAAATACCGTTTGGATATAAAGCACTAAATGTCAACTTGTGTAATAGTTTATAATATCCCAGGAGACAGTGCAGCAGGGCCAAGAGTTGGAGGGCAGCCGGAGGGCCAAAGGGAGGCTTCTTTCCCTTTAATATCTATGATATATGACGAGGTTAATGCAACACATGAGCTTTCAATGGAAAGGGAACAGAGAAAAACTGGGTTCAGGGCTGGGGTGCTTCACAGAGCCATCCCTTTGGCTCTAATGTAAAGGTTCATTGTCAAACATCAATGGAAAGTTAAGTGTGTGTGTGTGTGTGTGTGTGTGTGTGTGTGTGTGTGAGAGAGAGAGAGAGAGAGAGAGAGAGAGAGAGAGAGAGAGAGAGAGAGAGAGAGAGACTCGAGGGAAGGTATTGAGGGGACTGAGATTTTATATTGTATTAGTTAGTGTTCTCTAAAGAAACAGAACTGACATAATAAATATCCATTAAGATGGGGGTTATTTGATTGGCTCACAAGATACCATCTGGCTAGTCCAACAATGGCTGTCGCTCGGTGGAACAGTTGAGAATCCACAAGCTTCTTAGCCCACAAGGCCTGGTGTCTCAGCGATCCTCTTCTGGTTCTGGAGGCTGGAAGGATTCTTAGAAAGATGTTGATCTTCAGTGTCTATTAGGAGCTGAATGATGTTGGTTTTGGTATCAGCAAAGAAATGAATGCAACAGCAAGAGTGAGGGCAGGCAGGCAATGACAGCAAGAGTGACATTTCCTTCTCTTTATCTGAATGCCACCAGAAAGCACAGCCACAAAAAAAGGTCTTCTCACTCCAAATGATCTACCAAGATGATCTCTTGCAGGAGTGCCCAACAGCTTGCATTTTAGTTAATTCTAGATCCAGGCAATTTCACAAGGAAGCTATCACAGATGGCCTCTGTGAAGAACACAGAAGTAAGTAATACCAACCCAGGACATCATGTTGTGAAAGTTTCCCAAAGACAGAGATGCAAGGCACCCTTGAAAGACAGCCCACTATTTACCTATCCGCCCTCACCTATGCTCTCTGTTCTCAGAATTCAGCTGGTGTTCATATAGTAGCACTGTGCATTAGTTTCTGAGACTTGGCACTTAAGACAACAGAAAATCTTCAACAACAAAGCCATGGAACTTGCCTAGGAGCATACCAGCAAATATATGGCTAATGGAAATGTTGTTTAGATAACAGGAGTGCTATTCAGCCATGAAGAAGGATGGAGTTGTGTCATCTGATGGGAGATGTGTAGAACTTGAAATCATCATGTTAGGTAAAGTAAGCCTGATGAGGAGCATCCAGCAGGCTTGGATTAAGAAGGAAGACAGCATAAAGGGAGACTATTTGACAAAAGAAAGCAAAGGAGAAGGGGGAACGAGAAAGGTATTAGATCTGAGCACCTGATACACAGGTGAGAAGATGTAACAAATCCCACTATTTTATACAATTAACACACTAACAAGGTTTTTGAACCTAGGTATTTTTCCTACAGTTCTACAGACCTCAACTCCATAGCTCAAGTGTGATCTGGGTGACTCTTCAAGGCTTGAGAGGAAGGCTTTCCCGATCTCCAGGAACAAGGAGCCCCAGCAGCCTGCTGATGTCATGCTCATCAGCCACCATCCTTGCATGGCTGGCTCCCTCATGCTTCTCCTCTGCATCTCGCTAGCTCTCAGATACCCCTCTCTTTTCTTTCATACAGTCATCCATCCTTGAGTTGAGGGCATCCCTCAAATCCAACATGACATTGTCTCAAGCTCCTTGGCTGAATTATCCACCCATGTCACACCTGACCACAACCAACAGGAACTGTGATCCAGACATGCCTCTCTTTTGAAGGACATGAAAATGGCAGTTCTTTGATCTCTGATAGTCTCAAGGATGGATCCTGACTGTCCATTCTATCCTGATAAACCTTTCTAGTCTCCAAGACACCTCTTTAAAGACTCTTTCAATATACAGGTAAGATTGGTTCATGGCACAGCTGGTCCTATTCAATGAGACTCAAAGGTAACTCATGGGCTCCTGTGAAAGCCCCAGGAAAACAGAATTGGTTGCATTCTTCTAGAGGCTGTGGTGAGGGCCTAAGGATGTAGGTGGCGATGGCACCTTTACAATCATGTGGTAACAAGTACGAGGCAGAAGCTCACTAAGGAGTCTAAGATAGCATCACTAAACACCAAACAATGACCAGTTTTGCTCATCTTCAGGTACCATCTCTCTTCTTCATGTAGTCATGACTAGTTGAAGATTCTATTACTGAATGCACTCGTAACTGCTTCAAAACCAAGCTATTGGGTTCATAGACAGAGGAGCCAGTGAAGTAAACAAAAAAACCTGTGCCAGGACATAGAATAAAGTGATATCCAAAAATATTCTGAAAGCTAGGGGAAGAGACGATGTGAAGGAAAGGATATGGTTTAGGAGTAATGTAAAGTAAAAAAGCTGTATTGACCTGTGCAATAGGATGGAGGAGGGATGAGGCTCTGGGAAGGCAGAGGGAAAAATCATAGGAAGGGAAAGAATATGGGAAAAGGAAGCGAGAGGTCTTGGAATGCGGAGGGTAGACATCCATCGTGGGAAGGAGCAGCAAAGTTATAAAAGGGTGGGAGGAGAAAGATCACGGTAGAAAAGTCACGGAATGGTCAGGGGCGATCATGGCAGGATGGGGAGAGATTCTGGGAGGAGGGAGGAATGGGGAGTCTGTGGAAGGGTGGCTCATGGGTGAGAGAAGAAAAGAGAAGATTATGAGAACGAGCAGATCTAGGCACAGCTACCCATCGGGCCGATAGACAGCACACTGAGATGCTTAGAGAATGCAGAAAGTCCTCAAAGATGGCTGAAAGGCTGAACTGGGGACGCAGAGCACAGATTTTGGCATGAGGAAGAACAGATCTCTTTCTTAGAGCCAAAAGGGGAAGATGGGAGAAACACAATGGTCCAAGTGATGCCAGCAGGCAGAGGAATTTCATGGGCCAAGATAAAGCTGCTGGGAATAAGGGGGCAGGATCTGAAGGTCCTGTGTAGCACAGAAAAGTGACAATTCATGACCACAGGGACACTGCTTAAAGGGACAAAGGAAGCTTTCAGTAGGGCAGGGAAGATGGTCTTCAGCCTTCATTTCTTCGGTTTTCCAACAAGCAGGTAGGAAGTGTACCATTCTGCCCTCTCTGAAGCAACCTCCTGTCAGCAACTGGCAATATTTGTATCTCTTGCATAGAAAAAGAGAAATTACGGGCAACTGATGTGTGTTGTGACATCTATCTTCATGGAGGGAGAGAGAGAACTCACCAGTGACAGAGAGACCAGACAAATACCCCGTCTTTCCTCATAAGTGAAGACGAGTGTCATAACAGAGTCAGCCGTGGCCTTCAGTCAGCGAGTGCATGCCTGCCATCCAGTGAAGCACAAGCTTCTTCAGATAACTGTTAGAAAAATAAAAGTGCTTGGAAAGTGAATTTGGCCGTCAGTGCAGTAATATATGGGTGGAGGTTTGCAAAGGAGAAAATATCACCTGGAAAGATCTCTTGCCTGATTATATATTGGTCTCATCCGCGGCGCAGGCAGGCGAGGATGCTTTTATTTATGCCTGTGTATTTGTGTGCATATATGTTTAATATTTCAGAGATGGGGGTAGGGCGTGCCATTTCCAGATGGCAATCCAGTTTTTCATTGCAGATGGAGGTAGCCAGAGAAGGCACAGGGACCCGCAACTTTATGATGCAGCTTCCTCTTGCCTTCCTCCCTACCTAGAAATTACTCCACAGGCAACCCATCACTATACAAGTAGGGGGCGGGTCACAGGGTGGCAAGAAGAAAATCAATAGCCAGTCTGGTTTCTAGAAAGTCATTGCCCATGCCATGCAGCCTGTCAGCTGTCACTATGAAATGCCTGACTCAAGAAAGTGATGGAGACAGAGGATGATGATTACAGAACAGCCGGGGGTGTGTGTAAAATAATAATGCTCACAGCAGGTATAAGTTTTTGATGAATTCAAACACCATCTCTTTGGGGGCTCTGTCACTTGACACTACTTCTGGGGAGGTGGGAACAAATCTCTATTCACCCCAGAGAAGGGACCAGTGGTAGACCACAGGAAGGATACCACCAAAGTCCCAACTTGGTGAACCAGAGAGTGTGGGGTGGAGGGTGTTTACTGACAAACATGTGGGTAAGGGGTTTCTCACAAGAGCCTAGATGACTCAAAAACAACTGTATCACCAAAGCCCATTCCAGTATGAGTGACAGCTCACGGGATCTGTCCTTTCCAGGCAGCTCAGATGCTCTGTGTGTCTCTCTCAGTAATTCTTATTGTTTCTCTACACTTGGTGGAGGGAGGAGCCTAGTGAATCTGGACAGTTTTAGGAACTTCCTGAAGTTACTGAGTTGTTTACTTTCTGAGTTTCAGGAGCTTCCCTGTAGACTGCTGTATTGAGAAAGCTATGACAATCTTCACACAGCACTAGGTACTATACATACCAGTGGCCCATTTGCATGACAATAAAACTTTATTTATAAGCAGTTTGCACAGGCCAGCTTCACACACAAGTTCTAATCTGCTGTTCCTGCTTTAATGTCCAACTCCCAGCTCTTCAGGGTGCCCATCAGTGATCACCCTTATCAAGACGTTCTTTTGTTTTTCCCAAATTTCCCAAGAACATGTCTCAGCCTTACTTCACCCATTTCACCTGAGAACCCCACCTACTCTGGCCTTCTGGCTCTCCAAGAGGAATGCTTCACTTCCATGCCTCCTTCCAGAACTATGACTGTCCTTTAGGCTGTTCCAAACCAGCTTCCATTTGCCTTACCATTTGCCACACACCATCATCTCCTCACATAGAGATCCCCTTTTCTCACTGAATGCCACCCCAATCAGCCTCCCAACAGCCCCTTCTGCTTTGTAGTTCTACATATAACATACTCATAAAATGTCCATACCTGTGGTACTGCTGGTAACTGACCTCTGCACCTCCTACCCCCAGCACTCACAGCACAGAGTAGGAGCCTCATACCATATGACAAATGAGTTCATGAATTTATTATAGTTTAGATGGCCTTCCTAAAAGGGAGACCATGGGGAGCTCCTCAGAAGCCAGGTAAACATCACATGCTGGAGCCCCTGTGCCAGCCTGAAGGTTATCACCACCCATTGTGAGCCTTACTTATTCCTCTTTTAAAAGACATGATCTTGATCTTCTAGGGCTGTACAGACTTGAAAATACCTTCTAGGATCAGTCCCTAAAGCTGTTACTCTTCTCTGATTTTATCAATGAGTGTCATGACCACACATGCCTCTCCAGTGCCAACCCTTCAGAGGATGCCTACTGACTGTGTGTAGAGGTATTTTAGAATTTACTACCAATAAATTCTTGAACTGTTATTAGGTTTCTATAATACTTGAATCCAAGCAATCTCTTTAAATGGAGATCAAACTGTTTACCCATGATTGTGTGTCATTTTTAAACTTTTCTTTATGGTTTTGGTGGCCTGATCTTTCCAGAGTCATAAGAAAGTGAGATGATTTAATGTTGAATCCACACGGCTTCTTCAAAGGGAGATAGAAAATTGTACTTTTCACCCAAGGATGACTTCCAAGTTAAATTTGTTCCAGATACCAGCCCTGCCCTGTGTCCCTCTGCCAGCTTGGTTTTTTTGAATACTCATAAATCCAGAAGTGATAAGTCCCTTCTTCTAAATAATATTCCCAGGAGAGTGGCATTTTTCTCAGAGAGGACTCCTCTGCAGACAGGCAGTGCCTGCGACCCTGAAAATCTGTTAAAGTCAAGAGTTCTGCAGAAACTCAGATCCAATCAGAGAATGCGCTGAATTTTGACACTCACTTATGTGTACATAATAAAAGAAGTAAAAACGGGACCGAGAAACAGACCAAGTGCTGGGCTCACTCTGTTAAAAACTCAGGAAATATAGACAGCATGAGATGTTGAAATGTTGTCTATTCTGGAATAATCTGTAATAGGGTCAAGAAATACCCAACTCTGTTCTGTTGTGAATTCATTCAGCAGAGGCCAGGGCTCATCCTTAAAGCAAGAAGAGATGTAATCAGCTCTGGTCCAGCACTGGGTAGCCCATGAGGTACCTAAGGCTACCATGTTTTTTTTCTTTCCTGATCCACAGCACCCCAGAAGAAGCCATGACACTGTCTCTCCCCTCCAGTGGGAACAATACCAGATATGAAATAAGGTCTATGCTTTGATCAGACTCCTAGGACCACCAGTCCATAATGGTACCACCCTTGAGGGCTGCCCCCCCACACACCATGAATCACTAAGAAACTACCATACAGGCTTGCCTACAGCCCAATTTTATGGAGACAATTTCTCAATTGAAACTCCGTCTCTCTGATGATTCTAGCTTATGTCAAGCTGACATAAAGCTAGCCAGAGCTGATATACACTAAAATCCTATCATTCCTATAACAACAGACTTGTGATCCGATTATCCTGAGGACATCAACTCTGCCAGGCTGTTATTAGGTTGTGGTCAAAATGTAATCAGGGAAGAATCTCCTGGGGTTCTAGATGTACCTTTTTCCTTGACTTTCCAGTTTCTAGAGGCTTCCAGTATTGCTTGGTTCATGGCCCCTATTGCCTCTTCAAAGCCAGCCATGAGGTATCCCCTGATCTCTCCAACTCCGAGCACCTCATCCCACTTTCTCAGCACCCCCATCAATGTATTACTCTATAGGAAGTAGAGGGTGGCACTGCATCCATCTGAATGATGCATGATCCCCTTTCCAGGACCCTCATTCACCCTGAAAACCCTCTACTAGAGCATAGTCCATGCACATGGTGTGAAGAATTAGAATGTAGGTCTTATTTTGGTGAAGGAGTTTGTCACTCAATGTGTTTGCTTCTTTATCTTCCTAAAAAAGGGAAGAAACTTTTACAGCCTCAGATTTTCTAGGCTGGAGGAAGAATTGGCATTATAGGTCCCAGAGAGGACTTAGAATATGCGGATTGCTGATAGGGTGGACAGGCTGAGTCAGGCAGATGCCAGCCGGACTCCACTCCAGTATCAGAGAGCTGCATGGAGCCACATGACCATCCATGGAGTTCCAAGCCCCAGTGGAAGGAATGATTTCACACAGGAGCCTCACTGTTCCCTTTGTCCCTGAGTATAGCAGGAATCTCCTGCAATTAGGACAGAACCCACCGACCGTCCAATGGGGTGACGTCATCTGGGCCCCATGACCCAGCCAGGTGCAGCATATAGCCAACAATGGGTCAGGTTGCACACAATCCATGCCTAGAGTAAGGGCTCCAAGACATCCCCAGGAGGACATCAGGATCTAGATACAGCTTGGAGGAAAGATCAGAAAGAGATAAGGGAGGAAAAGAGAAAAGAATGGTGTAAGAGAAGAGAGAGGAAGAGAAGGAAAGAAGGAAGGAAGGAAAAAAGGGAGGGAGGGGGGTTGGAGGGAAGGAAGTAGGGGAGATAAAAAACCAAAAGATAAGAACACCGTGACTGGAAAGAAAATTCTGCCTCACAGGTGCACTTGGGCTCCCTGAAGGAAACCCACTTGCTCTCTGCAGAGAGAGAACACTCACTAACAGCATCCTTAGACCGGTTCAAAGACCCTGGACCATCACCGTGTAAGTTACACTTTCTCATGCTCATCGCACACTTGAAAGCACAGGTGTGCCGGGTTCCAATGTCAAGAAAAGGAGTAGGGGGACCGTGAAGCTCAGGGGAGCTGGGCTTGAGTGGTTTTGTTGTATTTTTGGTTGTTTTGTTTTGTGGGGTTTTGTTTTTTTGTTTGTTTGTTTTTTGGTTTTTGGGGATTTTTTTTTTCGTCAATTTGACACAAGTTGTGGCCCTCTGAGAAGAAACCTCAACTGAGCAAATGTCCCCATCAGATCAGACTGGAGTCATGCCTGGACTGAATTCCCTTGACTAATTACTGATCGGGCAGGGGGTCACATATCTGTGGAAAGTGCAACCCATGGGTGCTCCTGAATGTTACTTTAAAAGGCAGCCTGAGCAAGCCATGGGGAGCAAGCCAATAAGCAACATGCCTCCATGGCCTCCACTCCAGCCCGACTCCAGGTTTCTGACTGGATTCCTGTCCTGATGTCCTCCAAAGTGTGACTGGAGATCTGTAAGGTAAAATTTAACCCTTCCCTCTCCAAGTTGCTTCTGGACATGTCCTTTACCACAGCAATAGAAACCATGACTAAGACTGGAGTCCAAAGGCAAAGGCATTAGGAAGAATCCTTGCCACTGAACCAGCTGTTTCCAGGTCCTGGGATCTTGACTGTCTTCTCAG
This sequence comes from Sigmodon hispidus, assembly GCA_004025045.1. Taxonomy (NCBI): domain Eukaryota; kingdom Metazoa; phylum Chordata; class Mammalia; order Rodentia; family Cricetidae; genus Sigmodon; species Sigmodon hispidus. The sequence continues at coordinate 5,654 of PVIH01021699.1, read as the reverse complement.
AAAAGGAACTTGAGTATAGGCTGTGAAGGGCCCTGGTGCCTGCAGACTGTGGGCTGGAGGCTCACACCAGTGCAAGGTGCAACTTTCCTACCATACTTTCAGAGAAAGACAAACCTTGATCTAAAGCATCTGCCCCTCTCCTTGTATATGTCAAAATGTAATTGGCAACGGTCGGGGTTTGTTGCTTTTATTGCTTTTAATAGCTGTATAGCCACTGATTGCCCGAGCTGATGGTTAATTTAATTTCTGTCAATACAATATTGGGGCTGTCTGCATATTCAGACTGTGATTAACTGCCACCGAGTCCATAATACTGGCATTATTATTACTGCATTTAACTACCTCTCGGGAGAAGACAAATTAAATTATGTTGAAAATGCTGTTGATTATCATTACGGACTTATTTGTAGAGCACAATTACTGGTGTGTTGTAAAATAAATCAAATTTTTTATCATCTTAGTATAAATTACTGTAGAGGGATGTAGAGAGGAGCCTGCAAGGGTGCGGGCCACCTTGTACAAGTCAGTGGAGTACCCGATTAAAATAATAATCATGCACACACAGATGCAATATTACAGTTTAGTAAAGAGCTATTTCATGACCACAAGTGCCTCGGAGATCGTGAAATCTCAGCTGTGACACAGCCAGTTGCAGGTGGGTCCTTCCCTGTTGACAAAAGTACAGGTAGAGGCCTACGAATGAATTACCCTTGGACTGTGACTCTGACTGAGCCTGAAGCCAACATCTGGGTAATTTGAGGAGAGTGAGGTGACTTTAAGAACACAGTTATATTAAGGGCTTACCCAGGGTCCTGGCTTAGCCTCTGCAATTTTCTTACAAGGTGCTCTGTTGTATTTCACTACCCTGGAAGTTAGGTCAACCCCATAGGATCAATGGTCCATAGCCTGTCACTCCTGCAGCTCCAAGAACAGAGGGTAGCAGACAGTGAACAGAGACGCTCAGAACCAGACTCACCTTCAGAGCCTTGAAGTCTAGCATAAAGGCTGGTCTCAAACTCACTAGTAAGAGCTAATGAAGACAGTAACATTGCATACCTCTTCTACTGGCATTTTGAGAAATCCCTATACTTTTAATTAACTAGGTAGATTGGACAGCTGAGTGATTTGAATAAGAAATATATACCAAGAGATACAAGGCATAGGGCTGTCGGGGCAAAGTAGTAGCCAGGAGACCTCACAGAATTCTGGCCCTGCCAGCCCAGCCATGAGACTGTCCTCGGGTTGGAAGATGGGGATGTGTCATCTCCAGAGTTTACTTATGTGTGCCTGCACACACAACACTACCACAGAGTTTGTAGCTAGGGACACACTCCTGCCCGAGTCACCCTCAGATTCTCTCCTTAGACTCAAAAGGCTGATAACAGAGAGGCTCTGTCTGAGGAGCTAAGGAAGTGACTCACAGGCTCAGCTAGAATCAGAAGACTCTAGTCCCTTGGGAGTTGAAGTCACTGTTGCCTTGTTCACGAGGGACCAGACTACTGGGAAGCTATCTCAGGGCAATACGGCCCCTTCTGAGCTAGCTACCTTAGGAAAGGGCTTTGGAGCCTATGATTTTTCCCTCTCCAACCAGCAACTAACTATTTTAAAAAAGGAGAAAGGGGAGGGAGGGAGGGAGGGAGGGAGGGAGGGAGAGAGAGAAATCAAAATAAAACCCTCACTGTTTTAGAGAATATCTGGCATTGGAGAAGCCCACTCAAGCAGCTCATTGTTTCAGTGTTAGCTGAGAGTTAGTGACGTCTCAACAAGCCACATAACAGGCAACGTAGCCACAGGTGTGACCTATCTCAGAATGCGGTGCACCACACCAAACTCCCACAAGTTTTTTGTTTCATTTTTTAATTTTTGAAATTAAGATATAATTACATCATTTCTCCCTCCCCTCCCCTGCCAGCCTCTTCCATACCCTGCCTCAAACATTCTCAAATAAATGACCTCTTTTTCTTTAATTATTGTTTCCCCCCAGTCCTTCTCCTCTCCACCTCCTCTAGTTGCATTTAGTTCTTTGTAGGGGGGAAGCGCCGTGATGTTCCCCGCTTCCAAGCTATTCTGCGTACTGCTATGCCGTTCTGGTCTCCTTCAGGCAGCCATGTTGATGAGGTATCACGCGTGACGCCTCTCTGTCATTCTTTTAACTTTGAAACCACTTCAGTTTGGGGATAGCCTGGGTTTTCCATAATCATTCCATGAATAAAAACAGGAGACAGTATTTACCGGGCAGTGAGTCCGCCCTACGCTATGATTAGATCAGGAGATAGACACTAGTCAGGGAGGGCAGGAACCCCACGGCAGCAGTTTTAAGGGTACCCTTTTTGGAGGTCAGGGATGTCAGAAGTGAACTCCAGTTGCTACATCGTCATGAAGTTCTAAACCTACATCCCTGCTAGAGGCTACATGTGAGGACAGACAGAGACAGGAGGCACTTGGACACATCATGGTTGGGCCAACTGAACAGAACCAGCTTAACCCCAACCCGACATCACATCCCAGTATTAGCAATGGGTCTTTTGAAAGTTCTAAGAGTAGCAGCCTCATGGCACTGCATTTCCTGGGACTTATCCTGCTACACAGGTGCTCTGCCCTCCCTCTCTCTATCCATTTCTTTCTCTCTCCTTCTCTCTCTCTTTCTTCTTCTTTCCTCTCTCCCTCTCCCTCCTGTCAATTTGTAATAAACTGCTCTCTAAAGCATACCCCCTTTAGTCTGTGAATTCTCATCTTTGAATTTACAAAACAAGAACTCAAAAGCCATTAGCTAGGGGCGGCATAGGTAGACAGCGCATTTTCTGTGATCTTAGCCCTGAAGGTCAAGCTCACAAAGAGCAGAGAAAGGCTCCATTATTCTCAATGATAGCCCAGTATTCCTACACTATGCCATGTAGTAGATTTTACAAGCTATAATAGCCTTATCCAGAGGGCTGGGGGTAGAGATCCAATTGTTTCCATTCTTCACAGATAAACTGAAGCCATGACTTGACCTAGCTTATATCATCAATGTCACTGAGACACAAGTCCCTGTTTCTTAGTGTTCTGATTAATTTTTACTATCAGCTTGAGATATAAGCTAGAGTCATCTGGGAAGAAGAAATCTCAACCTAGGAATTGTCTAGATCAAATTACCTTGTGGCCATGTCTTTGGGAGACTATCTAGACCTAAGAGTGATGTGCACTGGCCCAGTCCACCACGGGTGGCGCTATCCCTAGGGAGGTGGGCCTGTGCTATAAAAGAATCCTAGGTGAACATGTACCAAAAAAGAGTATTCCTCTTCGGTATCTGCTTTAATTCTTGTTTCAGGTCCTGCCTTGACTTACTTCAGGGTGAACTATGACCTAGAAACATGAGCTGAAATAAAGCCTTTTCTCTCCTAAATTGCTTTAGGTCATGGTGCTAACCAGAATGACAGAAAGGCAACTGGAACACTGAGTCACACCCAGTCACAGGGGCACTTTAGATCAAGACTCTACCAGAGCTTCCTCCAGGAAAAACCTTTCTCCCTCGGACAGACAGCATGCATCTGAGAATGCTATTTTGATTTCTCATCCTTTCTCAGATGAAGGTACCTTCCCCTTTACTTAGCCTTAGCTCTGCTAAACAGCATAGGAGCCTCTTCACCCATGAAAAAACTGAAAACATTTCTTTGAAGCTCAACAATATTTACAAAGACTAGACCCTTATACAGTATTGGGCTCACAGTCCAGGCATTGTCCACATATGCTAGATGACCTGAGAGTCACCAAAACCTCCATTCTCAGGGCCAGGGCTGCAACTAACCAAAGTGGCCACTTATCATTCGGGTTCTTCATTCCCTTTCTGCCTGATGGGGAATGCAGAGGCACAGGCCAAGTTATAACATGAGCTCACCTCACCACAGTCCACAAAACATATATGTGACAAATAGCTCACATACTGAATAGGTGTCATTTAATTGAATTCTATCATGATTTTCTCGGAACCTACTCTGTATATGAAGCTCCTGTCTGCAACACAGGCCGAGATGCAGGGAAACTTGTGACATGCTAATGTATTTTCCCTCCACACAATGGCATCAGCAACTCCTAACCTTTGAACTGCCAGTGTTCCTTACCAAGTGCAATCCTATGCTACCTCCTTGGGCCCTGTAGTAGCTTCTTGGACTTCCTTCACATTATCACCTGTGTCACCTTGTATTGTCATTGCCATCTTCCCTGGACTAGCAGCTTCCTAAAGAATGACTTTGCATCTGTTCACCTAAGATAGAATCTGGTTCAGGGAAGAACACAGAAAACATGGCCAGAGTGAAAGCAGAGATCTATGCAGCAGGTGTCACAGAGGCAATGCAGGACTACAAAGAGGACCGCCATGTCACAGAGTCTTCATTCATTCACTCTATAGAATTTAAAAAAATATTAAGTGTGTGTGTGAGAGAGTGTGTGTAGTATGAGCACATAAGAGTATGTGTCCACACAATCCAGAGGTGTTGAATTCCCTGGAGCTGGAGTGACAGCTGCTTGTGAGCCATCTGATGTGGGTTCTAGGAGCTGAATTTGAGTCTTCTGCAAGATCAACAAACACTCTTAACAGACCCCTCAGATTTTTTTCCAGCCAGGTGTATGTTTGTTAGCCTCTCTTCCTGTTACTTTGATAAAATACTCTGACAGAAGAAGCTTTGTAGAGAAAGTGACTGTGGCCCACCATGGTGGGGAAGTCAATTCAGCAGGAGCCCAAAGCATCAAGTCACATGACACCCACAGTCAGAAAGCAGAAAACCATAAGTACTTGTTGCTACTCAGATGGCTTCTTCCATTTGCAAAGTCTAGGGATAAGTGCTGCCCACAGTGAGCTGCTCTTTCTGCAACAGTTAATTCAATTAAGATAATCATCCCCCACCCAGGGGCTGAGAGATGGCTCTGCAATCCTGCAGAGGACCTGGGTTTGATTTCTAGCACCAACAACAGGGTAGTTCACAACCATCAGTATACTACTACAGTCCCAGAGGACGGATGCCCTCTTCTGGCCTTTGTGGGCAGTGCATGTACATGGTACCCATACACACATGCAGGCAAAATACTTATACATATAAGATTAAAAAAATAAATAACAAAAAACCTAATAGCCTCCCATAATTCAACCCAGACAATCGCACACAAGTGTACCCAGAGACCTGTTACCTAGTTGATTCTAGCACTAGTCAAAGTGACAGTTAACACTATCACAGAAAGTCTCAGAGTCAGAGCAATGCTCCTGTCTCAGCTTCCAGGTACTGTATTAAAAGTGCATGCCATGCCACCATACTCAGTTCTGTCCAACAGAACTTGCTAAGCACAAGCTCTCTTTTTTTTTTTATCTTTTTTTTTCTTTTTTTTCCTTCTTTATTTTGTATTTATCAAAAAAACAGTAAAAAGAATTTAAAAATGCGGAAGAATTAACAATAACTATACAGAGGATAATAATCATAAGCACGGCTTATCAAGGGTGGAAATGCAAATAAGATTGCTACACATATATTTTCTTTGTGTTCAGCTTTCCCTCTGAATTTTTTTTTCCATCCCTGTATATCCTTATTCAAGGTCTCTTCCCCCTCCCACCACATCTGGTCATTTTTCTTCTCTGCAACTCCCCATCCCCTCCCTTGGCAGGGAGCAGACAGTCCTATGGTCCC
>PVIH01021698.1:0-29042 GCA_004025045.1 Sigmodon hispidus | reverse complement strand
TCTCTTGAACTCTGTTTGTTATGCTTGTATCTGTGGTTCCAGCTTTTTTCTTCAGGTTTTCTATTTCCATCTTTGCCTCATTTTGTGCCTTTTTTTATTGCTTCTATTTCAGCTTTTATTTCAGCTTTTAGTTCCTGGCATGTTTCTTTCATAGATTTGTTCATCTCTTCCAATTTTTTGTTTGTATTTTCTTCTATTTTATTAAGGCTTTTTTTTCATATCTTCTTTTAGAGCTTCGATGATCATTGAAAAGGAATTTTTGGTGTTGCTTCCTTCTGTTTCCTCTTCAGGTCTTGTACTTGTAAGATCGCCACTTTCTTCTGGAGTTACCATGTTGTCCTTTGTATTATTATGTAATTTTTTGCACTGACGTTTGCCCATGGCTTCAGTGATTCACAATTAGATGGCTCCTGGTCAGTTGTGGCACTCGGGTTTGTGTGCCTCCTGTCACCTCTCTGGGCAGGGTCTGAGTCTGTCCTTCAGGGACCCCTGTAGTTGTTATTTCGCTCAGTTTGAGGTCGTGGTGGGTAGCCGTGCCAACTCCCTCAGCAGGAGCTGTGGGTGTGGTGACCGGCAGAGTTTATCTGCCCCTGCTCCAGAGTGCTCTGGGACTCTGCAGACAGCACTTGGTCCCGAAAGCGGAACCGGAAGCTATGGGAGCTCAACTCTCCCTCCCAGTCTGGGATATAGGTGCTTGTGCCTAGTGACCCCTCCTCACCTCTGGGCAGGGTCTGAGTCTGTCCTTCAGAGACCCCTGCAGTTGTTGGCTTGCTCAGTTCGAGGTCCTGGTGGGTAGCCGTGCAAATTCCCTCAGCAGGAGCTGTGGGTATGGTGACCGGCAGAGTTTTTCCACCCCTGCTCCAGAGTGCACTGGGACTCTGCAGACAGCACTTGGTCCGTCAGCCATTCATTTCTATATACAGCATTCTAAATCAATGAAGAAGTAAGACATAATGAATACAAAATATTTAGAAATAGTAACATGTTCTCTTATTGTAGACCATTATTTAGTGCAAGTTACCTAAAAGTATCAAATATAAGCCCATTAAAAAAAGGACAAAATTAAAAAAAGACCATGGCATCAAAATCATCTCATGCCATTGTATTTAAGACAGAACCACTTCTTTTTCAATGAAATAAAATCAAAGACTCAGACATAAATCCATGCATATATGGACAGCTGATTTTTTATTTAAAAAAATAAGCCAGAAATACACAATGGGAAAAAAAGCATTTTCAACAAATGACAAAAGGTACTGATCAGTCTAAATGTCTGCATGTAGAAGAATGCAAATAGATCCATGTCTATCATCTTGCACAAAAGTCAAGTCCAAGTAGATGAAACACTTTAACAACAACAAAAAAAAAAACCCAAAAACCAGATTCACTGATCTCGATAGAAGAGAAAGTGGTAAATATCCTTGAATATATTGACACAGGAAACAACTTCCTAAACAGAACACCAATGCTACAGGCACTAAAAATCAACAATTAATAAATGGACCCTCATGAAACTGAGAAACTTCTGTAAGGCAAAGGAATCCATTAATAGCAAAAGACTACTGCCTACAGAATGGGAAAAAGAATCCAAAATATATAAAGAACTCAAAAAACTAGACATTAGATAATCTAAACCCTAACCCTAACCCTAATCCAATTTTAAAAAAAAACTGGGTACCAATATAAACAGAGAATTCTCAATAAAGGAAACTTAAATGGCTGAGAAACACTTAAATGTATAAAATTGTTAGCCATTATGGAAATACAAATTAAAATTACTTTGAGGATATATCTTACAACAATGATCAAAAAAAAAAAAAGGTGAAGTGACAGTTCATGCTGGAGCAAAGGGAACTTTTCTTCATTGCTAGTGGGAGTACAAACTTGTTCAGACACTATAGAAATCAATATGGTAGCTCCTCAGAAAATGGGAAATCGTTCTTCCTCAAGATCCAGCTATACTACTCTTGGACATACACCCAAAGCATCCTACCATAAGGATGCATTGCTTAACTATGTGCATAACCTCTCTATTCGTAATAGCTGAAACTACAAACAACCTAGATGTCCCTCAACAGAAAAATGCATTTTAAAAATATATAGTTCATTTACACTATGGAGTATTACTCAGCTGTTTAAAGAAATGACACCATGAAATTTGCAGGCAATTGGATGGAAGGAGAAAAAATTGTCCAGAGTGAAGTAATCCAGAAACAGAAAAAAATGATGTATGTACTCAGTTATAAGTGGATATTAAATATCATGTAAATGATAACATGCTATAACCTTCAGAACCAGAAAGGTTAAGTAACAAAGGGGGAACCTAAAGGGGCCACATGGATCTCCTTGGGTAGTGGAAATAGAATAAATTTTTGCAAGTGAATTGGGGGAGAATGGAAATGGGAACTGGAGAAATTAGGGTGGGTCTAGAGGAATGAATGGAGAGAATATTGCAACAGATGAGTAAAATTGAATGGCATTTGGGGGCACAATTTGGAAACCCAGTGCAGTAGAACCACCCAGTATCCCAGGAGGGTGACCCTCTCAAGGACTCCTAGTAGTGGAGGATTCAGAGCCTGAACAAGCCATCCTCTGTAACCAGGCAAGGCTTCCAGAGGTGGGATCAGGACACCACTCCATGGATGAAGCCTTAGGCCTACAATGTATCCTGCTTACAAGATGTACCGTGGTAGAACTCAAAGGAGTGACCAACCAATGATTGGTCTAATTTGTGGCCCATGCCATGAGAGGGATTCTGTGTCTAACAAGGCCTGGATGACCAGACTCTGGAAGCTGGATAGCCCAGGGAACTAAAATAGGGGGAAAAAATCAATGAAATGATTCCTAACTATATTCTTATATACTCATAGACTGATGCCTAGACCAATCATCATCAGAAAGGTTTCTACTGATAGCTGATTGAACGGTCCCCCAGCCAAACATTAGGCAAAGAGAGAGCAAACTGAAGATCTCCATCATGTCCTTTCCCTTGAAGCTTGAGAACTCTATGGTAGAGGGGTAGGATGAATTGCAGGAGATGAAGGAGAGGAGTCAAGGACACTAGGAAAATGCAGCTTTAGAATCAATTAATCAAGACCCATAGAGGTTCACAGAGACTAAATCATCAATCAGTGAACCTGCAGGGGCATCTTAAATAACTTCTTCATGTATGTTATGTTTGTTAGCTTGGTGTTATTGTAGGACTTTTAAAACTGGGAATAGGGATGTCTCTGAGTATTTTGTCTGCTCTTGAGATGCTTTTACTCCTGCTAGGTTGCCTCACTCAGCCTTAATATGAGGATATGTGCCTAGCCTTACTGTTATCTTGTTATGACATGTTTGATGGATATCCCTGGGTGGCCAGCTTTTTTCTGAAGGGAAATGGAAGATGAGTAGTATATCTGAGAGAAGGAAGGTGAAAAGGGAAATAGAAGAAATGGAGGGAGAGAAAACCATAGCCTGGATGTATTAAAAACAAAAAATAAATAAATAAATTATAAAAAATATTTTTCTGGGTGCTGGAGAGATGGCTCAGCAGTTAAGAGCACCGTCTGTTCTTCCAGAGGACCCGGGTTCAATTCCCAGCACCCACATGGTAGGTAGCTAACAACTGTCTGTGGTTCCAGTTCCAGGCAAACACCAAGGCAAATAAATAAATAAAGTTTTAAAAAAATATTTTTCTGTAGTGAAGAAACTCCTTTCATAGTCTATGCTATAGGATGAGCAGTATAGCTTAATTTTTTTAATGGACAGACAGCTCTGTAATTAAGAGCACCTACAGCTTACAGATGCTGGTTGGGTTACCAGAATCTATATCAAGAAGTTCATAATCATCTGTAGCATCAGTTCTATGAACATATACACAATCACATATTAAAGCACATATCTGATGAGGTTCAGTTGCTCATAACTAATTTCATTTCACTTACTCTTCATTTTCCACATGTTTAAGGCTTACAAAATATTATTTAGATAATATGAATTTTGAACAGGCTTTTGTTGAGATTTTTTCCTTTCATGCAAAACTGTAAGCATAAAATAAAAAATTATCTATGCTTACCCAATTGATTATAAATACAAATAACCTTGCAAGCATAAATAGCACAAAGTGAGATAAGAAAGGACAAAAGAACAGGAAAAATCAGAAAGTGATAAGATCCCATTTAGTATCATATTTCAACTGATAGATGCTATCAGAAATCAATGAAAGAAAGAAATTTATTAAAATTACATTTCATGAAATTAAAAGTTTCAAAGTAGAAATAAAAAAGGACAGTTATATGACAAGTTAATGTTCCTTCCAACAGGGAGAAGACCCAAAAGGTATTTAGTGGGCAAGTCAAGAAATATCAATATATTCCTTAAGTTAAAAGTGATTCCCCAGAGAAATCAAACAAGAAAGTTTAAGAATACTTTCCTGTAAGGAATGAGTGTGAAAATGGAATAAGGAGCTTCTTTATTCTTATTTTCTAACTCAATATATCTGTCTATCCCTCATTCTCCTAAACACTGTAGTTTGAACCTCTCCTCTACTCATTGTCTAACCATTACTCATCATTACATAACAATTAGTACAAGATATTCAGCCATGGATTCTTAAAATCAGTACAGTGGACCAGTAATCCAATGCCAGATGACTTTACTAGTTCTATCAGGAAGAACATTGTATTTCCCCCAATTTACTGTCTCTTTCTCTACAAGTTCACAGGCAGTAATTTTCTACTGCATAAAAATTGATGAGAATTAAATAAGAACAGGTATTAAGTATTATAATATCTAAATCAGAATACATATATTTTCTAAATTCAAAGCCAAGGATAAAGACATTCTTGATAATAATTCTTTGCGTTTTTGGTAAGAACTTTGGTTATGGCAAAGTAATTTGAAATATGGAAATGAATAACATAATCTGGTCATCTGAGAGTATAAAGATGTCTTGACAAGCAGCTAGGGGATTGAACAAGCAAGAGACTGTGCAATATTTATTGTTTAGACGCAAGTGGACTCAGAGAAGTGGTAAGCTATGTACTCCAGTGAAATCATCAGAGACTTAATTAGAATTTTGCTTTTACATAATAACCTCTGTCTGTTGATGTCAGAGCTAACATCAAAAAGCTACCATAATCAAAGTAAAAGCCAACATTATCCATCTGGAAACTAAGTATATGCAACTCTCTAGATATTAACTGACAAATTATACTAATCTAACTGTACGGAATGGTTGGTAGACAAGCTACTTTTAAAAAAAGTTCCTAGAATTTCTGGCAGTCATGAGAAATATATGTTTACCTATGAAGCTGAAAGATTTGAAAAATAGAAAAAAAATTATTTATAAGAAAGGGCTTCAGAACTTAGAGAAGAGAGATAAGCGGATGATCACTCATAAAGCTTACCAGTGTCAATATTAAAAACTGTGTTTTTTCAGTAAAGGAGAAAGGACAAAAAGAGAAGAGTTTTGTTGTCATGAAGTATCTTTTAAAAAGATAAATTTTGCATACTGCAGATCTTTTTCTGATAAAATCTTCAAATTTAAAGATAGTAAAATTCTCACTTGAATTCAGGTCATGTCTTCCTATGTCATTTTTATGGAAATAACCCTGTAAGGAATGACTATTCATTTTCCCTACTGTCTATCTAATGCAGATATAGTTATTTTGAAGTTTAGTACCCAAAAAATAATTCCTATATACAGCCACAGAGTTTTTACTCTGAACTGAAAAATATTTAACACATAGTAGAGCATGTGAACCACCTATGTCTATATCCCTATACCTAATGTGCAGTCTGATGTTTTTGCTGAAATGGGGGATGTTCAGAGATTCTGAGGGCATGTTCATGCCCTACCATCTGTTTTGATATAGTCATCTTGCTTCTAAGATTTCTGTACACAAATAAATGAAACATTGAAAGATATAATTTTATTTCCTTCCTTCCAAAATATATAAGGCCACAAAGAAAGAAGCCATGACCAAGCATTTATCACCAAAATGTTTCAAACAGTTTTCTTTTATGTTTTATAGTTGGGCCTGATTTTCTCCAAGAGTGAAGGTAGTGACCCTTTTGAATGACAAGGACTCTTTCCAGTTTCCTCTAAAGTGAAGTCTAAGGACAATAGTTATACTCACTTTTATTCCTCAGGGTTTCCTCAGTGCAAACACTGTATGCAATTTCAGACTAGTCATTTTAAGTAATATGGTTGATTTTAGTATTTTGACCTTCTATCCTATAATTGTGCTTAAATAGATCGTTAGCCTTTCAGTTTTTAATCCATATAAAATTGTGTTTAGCTGACCGAGTATCTCAGTCTGGCTACTATGAAGCATAAGAATCACAAGTTTAAGCCCAACCTAAGAAACTTCATAAAGTTCTAGACCAAAATAGAACATTTTATAACTCAGTGATAGAATGATTGCCTAGAAGGGGTGACATCCTACATTTAATTCTCATTACAAAAACAAACACAACAACAACAAAAGCAGTCTTTTTGAGCAGCAGTACAATCACTTCTTAATATCTTTTATTTTTATCCCTACAAAGCCTCTGCAGATTAACTGTAACTTGGGGCATTCTTTCATGCTTAGCCAGACACTCACTCTAGAAGACTTCTTATTTTCAGCATGCACTTAGGCAAGATATCAGGCAGAAAAGAAAATTTACTGTCTTCTATAACTTATAAACTTACAAACTTCTTTTATTTGAGCCTGTACTCTGCCTGGGTTTCTGTATGCTTTTCTAAATTCCCTCACATACATGAGTAATTCCAATTTTTCCAAAGAAATTTTCTCTCAGAACTTTAATCCTCTGCATTATTTTAATCAACTGTAATCTTCTGCCCCTGGTGGCAGTGTGTTGTTTATTTGACTTAAAATAAGGGGTTGGCCACAGGGAGTTTAATTATGCTCCAGTAAGTAAATGAGCAGCATGAATGGGCTTTTTTGAAATGGGGAAATCATAAGAGTGGGTATGAAACTAAGAAGACTGATAACTGAGTTTGATCATAGGGTGCATGATGTAAAATTACTAAATAATAAAGAAAAAAGAAAACAAACAAACAAAAAAAGAAAATGAAATCCAGACTCACACAAAACTGATTCCAAATAAGAGCCTTTGTGACCTCAGGTTGCAAGTTAAGGTATCTATTTGTAATTAAGAACAAGTTTCTGCATTATCCTACCCCAGTAGGGTCTGTGTCAATGTCCTTGGCACCTGTTACCACTGAAGACTGTGCAGATGCCTGGGGCCTAGACCAAAACCTGCAGCCATGTTGATGTCCAGGGGTCATACTATCACCAGAACCATAGAGATCAAGGTGGCCTGTAGTGCCACATGGAGCCATGGTGACATCTGGCCTAAGCTGTGTATGGAGGTAAGAAGTAGATAGGAAGTATCTTTTCCTATCTCTCTCCAGCATATATTTTGAGTCAGGATCTCTCTCTGAACCTGGAGATAACTTCTCAAACTTCTCAGTAAGCCACAGGGATTCCCCTAGCTTTACACCCTCTCTCTAGGGCTAGAGTTGCAAGTATATTCTACCACACTCAGCTTTTATCTGAGTAGCTGGAATCCAAACTCAAGTCCTAGTGCCTGAATACTTTACTAACTCTCTTAATCCACACTCTTTTTGCATCTTTTAAACACTATTTCCTACACCCAGGTCCTTGATAATGGTATTTTGGTTATTGTTAAAATCCTCTTATCCCCTCAAGACCTGTTATGGAGGTATATATTCACATTTTTCACAGTGCTCCAGGGATATTTTTTCTAAAATTCATATATGATGATGTCATTAACTTGTTTAAATTTTTTTAAAATCTGCTGTTGTAGAATAGGAATTGCCAAACAAAGTGATCCCAGTCCAAACTCGGACTTCTGCTTTATTTTATAAATAAAGTTTTCTTAGAGCACAGACATTCCCACCCATGGGCATATTGTCTATGCCATTTTTATGCTATCACAGCTGAGTTTAATAGCTGCAAAAAAGAACCATATGTTTTTGCAAAGTCAAAAATATTTACCATCTGTCTACTTACGTTGAAAATTTGCCAACCCCTGGTATGATCTAGAGCTCAGAAGTTTGGCTGACATATGGGGCCATTTGCAAAGGTCCACTCTCATTTTACATTTACCCTACCGCATATTTACTTGAAATCAAAACCACAGCAAAGTATTGGTAGTCTCCAGAATATAGTAGTTTTCTTTATCCATGGTGCTACTATTCCTTCTCCCCTTTCTGTTGCAAATACGTTTTCCGTACTTACACACTTCTTAGTTGTCAGCATAGCTTCCAATCTCAATGGTTCTTGGGCTTATGAGCAACTCTAAATGGCTCTTCCAAAGTAGTATTAACTTTCTGCCTCACCATATATACATTGGTCAAAGAATCAATCACCTTTTGTCTGATTTTTTAAAGTAGTAGTTGCTGTATATTCAGTAACAGTTTGTGTTTTTATATACTTGTATTGAAATATTCCCTTACTTTAGACCTAGTTTATGAGATCTGTGACACTAATCTGATTCTTGACATTTCTGACTCAACTGTCTTCTTGCCCATTTTAACATCTTATCATCCCTACAGACTCTTAGCTCTTAGTCTTATTTTTAAAGCATTTTCACATTTATGTAAAACTCTAAGTGAGGAGTGGAGGGTTCTGTATCTTCCTTTCACGCTTCCACTCCCCACATTTTTCTCCTCTTACCACTTCTTACAGTGGTGGAATTTATTTGATGAGCCAATATTGACACATCTTCATCTCAAGTTTTTGGGGGGCTCACTCTTTGTGTTGTACATGTACAACACAAGTAAAAGTTGCACTTTGAACTGTATTTTACCTGTTTGTCTTACCTCTCTCTACCTGACCTGGGTAGCCAATGATCTTCTCACTGTCTCCATAGCTTAATCTTTCCCAGAACACAGTTGTATTTGTGTTCTTTGCAGTCTTTACAGACTTGCTGCTTCCACTTATCACAGTACATGTAAGTTTCTTCAACATCATTTTGTGCCTTTGTATCTCATTTGTCACTAGATAACGTTCTGTTCTCTTAAAAATTTTCAGTTGTTTTCCATAATTGCATTATTGAAGGACATATTTGTTGGCTTCAAGGTTGAACAACTAGGGAAAATGTTATTGTGTTCATATACCCCTACATTGAATGACTAACCAGGAATGCAATTATGTTGGATCATAGGATGAACATTATTTTATGTTCATAAGACATAGTCAGTCTCCAAAAGAATAAGTATCATTTTGTGCCCCTACCAATAATGAATGAGAATTTGAGAGAGGAACACATTCTCAGCAGTATTCAGTGTTAGATTATTTTATCCAACCCAGTAGATATTGTACTTGCCATTTCAATTTATGTTCTTAACAACACAGAGTGTTGGACATCTTTCATATATATACATATATATACATATATTTGTTATATGTGTAACTTTACTAATGTGTCTGTTCAAATCTTCTGCACATTATAATTGAGTTTCTTTTCCTCATTGTTTAATTTTTCCAATAATGTTTTGCTGTTGCTCAAATTATTCTCATGATCATTACTAATTATGGTAACAAATGTCCATGTGCTTTTATTAAATGCCAACAAAAAAGTGTTTTTACATGGAAATGTAATCCTCCACACAATATGTTTTACCTACTCATATTCATGAATAAATGTCTTAGGTTCATTAATTTATTTGGGATTGAACAGCATGCAAGGCCTAAATTACAACCCAATCTTAGAATCTCCAGAATCAAAACCCTAAGTAGCATAGAACAACCTTTCCTTTACTCAACTGATGTGCAACAGACTCACATCATGGAGAAGTATACTGAATCACTATGTACATCTGAATCTCATGAGTAGAAAGATCAGAAAAGTGTGTGCCTCAAACTGGAAACTGGTTGGACTTTCTTTTCTTAAATAAATTATTTTTAAATTTTGAAAAATTAAATTTTCTCCTATGCCTAAACTGACAAAAGTGCAAGATATAAGGGGTTTTACACACACCCCAAGTTACAAATGACTACACAAGAACTCAAGGCTAGAACATGACTAAATGACACAATGCCTCACTTCTCCATTGATGGCCTCTGGCAAAGGGGTGGGTAAGGAAAGAGTTGTTTTCTTTAAGGGTCTGGCCACAAGGAGTTTAATTATGCTCCAGTAAGTAGATGAGCAGCATGAATGGGCAGTTTTGTAAATGGGGAGGTCACAAGAGTGGGCATGATTCTGAGAGGTCTGATATCTGAGTTTGATGGGGTGCATGATGTAAAAACACCAAATAATAAATACATATATAAAAAATTTAAAAAAAGAAATACTATGATTAATATCAGGGTTTCACTGGCTTTGTAACTATTAAAGGCTTTATTTATTTTTTTAAAGTGTATGGAATTATATGATATGTATTTGTCTTAGTTTTTTAAGTTATAGTAGAATTCTGAATAAGTCCATATTTTCTTGTGTTTGCTTCTGTTACGGCTGCTTTTTACTTTTAGTATGAAGTATTTTATTAGTATTTCAAGAATTTCAAGGTTACAAAGTATGCATTTGTTAAAATCATTTATTAAATTTATATTTAATTTTGCTATCTAAAAACTCACCAGTTTTGTTTACAATCTTCAATTTATCAAAACAAATTTATAATGTATATCTAATGATTTTCTGGAATTTCATTCATATCTGTTATAATGCTTGCCTTTCAATTTCTAGTTTTATTGAAGTAGACCTTCCCTTTTTTGTTTAATTTGGTTAAGAATTTGCCAATTAACCTTAAAATAAATAAATAAATAAATATAAAAACAATATCATATAACCAGATCCTTTTACAAGACAAAAAACAAAAACAAAAACAAAAAAAAACCAAATGATTCAATTAGCAGTTTCTAATTTCGTCTTCTACTCACATTCATAGGGATAAATCACTAGTTTAAATAAAGGAATCCTAATGCACTCAGCATAGGAAGGGTGTCTTCCCCTAGAGACATGTCTGCACCTCTGGACATGAAGAAGAGTCACAGAAATTACACACAATTTCAAAATATTTCCTTAATAAGTAAAACATTGCAGCCTATTAAACCCAGCACAGTCCTTGTGTTTATATTAATACCTGATCAGAATTTAGATCTTGAGGCTGACCCTAGGGTTCTTCGTGTATTTCTGAGTGCCATGCCTCAGTGGTTCTATATGGATAGTGGCATTCCTTTCCAAGCCAGATGTGGTAGCACATGCCTGTAATCCCAGCACTCAGAAAGCTGAGGCAGGAGAATTGAGATTTGGAAGCTAGCTTGGGCTATAGGGTAAAACCCTAACTCAAGAAACAATTCACACAGCAAACAAAAGTACATTCCAAAGTATTCAAATGAACAGTACAACAAGTGCATTTGTGCTACATGGCTTTTTGTTTGTTTTTTTTATTTAATGGTCCATCTCAGGATACCTTTTGAAAGCACATACTAAACATCTGAGTAACATAAAATTCAGTCAGGTATGAGGAACATCTGTCAACTTTTGTAGGGACTATTTGATGGCCAAAATTATTAAGCCCCTCAAGCTGGTCACAAAAGAAAATATATTACTGTCAATTGAATTGTGTTTCCCTAGATTCACACATTGAATTCCTCCCTCCAATGCTGTTTGGTGATGGAGGGTTGATGGCTTCATGAGGTCAAGACAATGAGGCTTTCATAAGACGTAAATACCCTTATAAACTAAACACTAGAAAGCTCCCTACCTCTCCTCTCTCTTGCCCCTTCTCTCTCATCTCTTACCTTTCTCCCATCCTTTACCTTTTCTCCCTTCTTTATTTAGTTTTACAATGCTTTCTCTACTATTTTCCCCAACCTATGCTACTAGGTATAAGTTGATAGAGCTTTATGTTTTAAAAACTTTACTTGTGTTTGCTTTAATAAAGAAAAAGAGAAGTAATGGCAATCATACTGGAAATTTATATCTTAAAACCCCTTGAGGTTGTTGCCCGTGAAATGCCCTACAGATGAGCTGACTGCCTGGTATCTGCATTCCTCCCTTAATCTCTCTTCTATAGTTACCAGTTCTTTCATAGTCCTCATCATATGAACGCTGCCCTTGAAATGTAGAGTGGGAATAAGGCATTTAGATGCTGATTTTTCTCATTTTGTTTAGTGTGTGAAAACATGCATATGTGTATGAGGCCATGTGTGTTTGTGTTTGTGTGTGTGTGTGTGTGTGTGTGTGTGTGTGTGTGTGTGTGAGAGAGAGAGAGAGAGAGAGAGAGAGAGAGAGAGAGAGAGAGAGAGAGAAATGTACTCACTCATGAATTTGAAGGCCAAAGTTTGACATGAGCTATCTTTATATATTGCTTTTTTATTTTTTTTCTGAGGTAACCATTTTGTCTAGACTGGCTAATAAGAGCTTCAAGCTTCAGCATAGGAGCTACCAACACAGGAGAATTTACATGGGGTACTAGGGATCTGAACTCAGGTCATCATGCTTCCAGACCAAGCACTTTCCTCACTAAGGATCTTTCCACCCCGAAGATATTTTTTGAAATCTTATCCAGCTTCTTTGTATATATTTATGAGATGAGAAAATGGAAATTCAGAGATGTCATGTCATTTACCCTCAAAACCCAAAATGCATGCACAATACCAGTCAAGGATTTCAAGCCCTGTCTTTCTGTCTCATCAATCCAGACTGCTAATGTCAATGACCCTTCTCTATAGTCAAACTTTTCATCAAGACTGATGGCTCCCCAATAATGACATGGAGACTTATTATCATTAATTATAAAAGCACAGCTGATACCTTAGGCTTGTTACTAACTAGTTCTTACAACTTAAATTAACCAACTTTTATCAATTTACTTTTTGCCTAGTGGCTTTATTACCTTTACTCTATACTATTCATGATGTTTCCTCTATCTTTGGCTGGTAAATCCTGTCTTCCTCTTTCCAGAGTCCTGTGTACCTGAAAACACTGCCTAGCTATTTACTATTATTTTTATTTAACAAGTTAAAATGACACATATTCACACTGTATGGTGTGGAAAGATTATTCCACAACACTTCTCTTTAGAATTTATGTTAAAATATGATATAAACATGAATGGCAAGCATTCTGCTTTAACCATAAACAGGTCCTGCCTTCCATGGCTGAGCTAATAATGGAAGTATTCCTCACCATACCCTAGCATCCTTTCTCTCACTGGCAGACAGGCATGCAGAAACCACTATCTACCTGAGTTCTGTTTCAGTAAAGGAATGAAAAAATTTCCTTTTCTATAGTAAAGAATAGGGGGAAAGAATCTCCTTGGCCCCATCCCCTAGATCATATATTTCTCTAGAAGAAAGCCCATGCTTGATTCATCAGTCTATATATAGTACACTCTGTGTGACATGCATGCAGAATACTGGATGCCTATCAAATGTTCAAGCATTTTTATTAAAGTGCTGAACTGAACTATTCACATCTATAATTCAAGGATGCTATGTTTCATCATTTTCTCAGTCAATAATACCTAGAGCACATAGCCCAAATTTAAATGGCATCTAATTTAAGGCAGGCTTTATAGAACACTCCAAATAAAATTCTTCATTAATGACTCTTACAGCCCATCAGTAAGCAAATAAGAAAACACTGAAGAAATGGACATCTTATAGAATTATACAAAATTATTTTCTAGAATACAGATTCAAGTCCAAAACTTAATCTTCTCTTAATAACTTTAGTTTAACAAATAAAACTTCATTGCCCTGTATTAGGTAGCATTCATAGGAAGGAAATAGAAGTGTCAATATAAAAATGCTTCATTTTATTTTAAGTACTGAAGATGTTATTGTTTTGTTTTGTTTATAAGAGCAATACAAGGATTAGGGAAGTGACTTAATACAAGGGACTTTGCTCATAAGCATAACAACCAATGCTCACAAACCTATCATCATACAAAGCAGAACATAACAAGGTAAGATATATCTGTAACCCCAGGACTCCTATAATGAGACAGGAGACAGACACATAAGAATTCCAAGAAGCTCATTGTCCAATTAGCCTGGATTAGCCATTGGCAAACAAGAGACTTGATCTCAAACCACATCAAGTTGATAACTGTAACCTAAAATTGTCCTGAGGCAACAAGTATACCAGGGTACTCAAGTGCCTACACTCACACACATGAATATAGACACAAGTGTCCACACTCACACACATGAACATTAACACACACACACCTGCATTTTATACACATCCATACAAAAAACCTTACAGATTTATCTCAAAATCCAGAGTTAAAAACATAAACGTGTTCATGCTATAAATATGTCCTTAATAAGAAACACCCCTCCTAACTAGAAACCTGAATTTATGAAATTCTAAACAATTTAAAGTCAGCAACTGAAAGACTACAAACTGTCTCTTCTGATGAAACAGTTAATAATATTTCTGAGAATCAGGAACTAATGTGTGACTGAAAGCAACCCCAGAGAATGTAGACACAAAATTTCTATCAAGGAAGATCCTAGTAAGTTCTTAGCACGTGCCCAGTTCTTATTCCTCTTTTATACCTGAGCAGTGGGAAATAAAGACAGCTCATGAGAGACTTAAATACATCACTAACAGTAAATGTATAACAATCTCAATATTCGTGTTTTAATAATGTCAGTTGCTTTATTTTTTAATGCCTTATTTAAAATCAGTATCTTGCTCAAGACACTACCTTTTTTCTCACTAAACATAAAAGATTTAAAATTCATTATAGCTTTTAAAAGAGCAACATATAGGTGACTCAGCTTCAAAATCACTACTTTTGAGCATTTGTCTTTGCAGAAGATGAAAAGATAAAATTTTCTTTCTCTGAACCATCTGCTGATCTTGTACAACAGGTGGGCCAACTACCATGTATGACATAGGCTGTCCAGGGTGGGCTGATGTGGTTGTTGGCCAGACTGGCAGCAAGCTCTGAGCTTATAAACCATGCACAGTCACTCCATCATTAACACAGAAAGGGGCCAGAAAATTCCTTGCCACATTTGTGTCTACTTCTCCTAGTGACATTTTATGGGCAAAGCTAGGAGCTACTGCTAACCAAGGTCTTGTGGCTGGAATGAATGGTATGAATGACAAAAAGAACCAACAAGATATTAAAGAACTATTGAAATCTAGATCATCTATTAATTATTGGAATGTTATCTGAATCATAGTGATACTAAAGATAATTGCATAAATTCATTGAGTGAATTTGTAAATAACATGTGTTTTGTAAATAACATGACTGTTATTTTACTGATTGGTTTTTAGGCTTTTCTGAATGGGTAATATTTAAAATATCATCTAACAAAAATTGTTACAACAGTATCACATACGTTTATAATTGTTGCAAACACTGATTAGGTTGCATGAATATTTTGTGATCAATTGTATCAATAACATATATGACATATTGTAATCTTTTAATTTTAGACTTTTCAGTTTCCTTATAACAAAGAAATTATTAATACTAATGTATTTGGTCTGTGATACACATCAGATTTATTTGTCAATGAGAATTTTTAATGACATAAAGTAGAACTCTGTATCTGCAATCTTTAGAATTTATAGACATGAGCTCTCTGGATTTATTTATAAGTAGAATTACTATTCTGTTTTCTTTTCTTATATTTCAATATGGTTTTTTGTTGGATTTGTTGCTAGAAGAAAGATTAGAGAAGAAGAGATCAGGTGACATTTTTGTAATGGTTTCCTATCTCCTTTTCATTAAACAAGTTCCTACTACCATGGCAAGGGGGAGATGGGGAGAAGCTAGAAAGAGGCAGCTTCAGACTGAAAGTATCCTCTCAAAAATCAAACACCAGTGATGAATCCCCATAACTAGGAGACTAGGGTGGCTTAGAAGTTACTGGAGCATGAGTTAGAGCCTTCTAAATGGGATTAATACTGCAGAAAGGAAAATTCACACAGATCCTCTGCTGTTTCTGCTGCATAGATAAAGCAAAAAGTCAGTAACCTATGAAACATCAGACAAGCCTCCAGACTCATCAAGCCTCTAATCACAGATTTCCTATCCTCCAGAACCACACCATACAAATTTCTGTGTCCAGAAGTTATCCAGGTGTTGCTATTTATTATAACAGCCAGATCAAAGGCCAAAAAGTCATTTAATAGACCCAGATGCTAAGCAGTATGATACTGGTGCACTACAGGACATGTTTGTAGGAGGCTCTGAGCCTTCTAGAAAGACCTTCATGATGCCAGTGCACACACAGCCTAAGCCTATGGCACTACAGTGAGTGATGCAGAGGTAGTATACTGGTTAATGCATTTCACTGAACATGCCAAAGACCTCAGTGTTTCCCTGACTCCATAGCAGGAATGGAAATAGCAAAAGGCCTACATATGATATATAGAATGAGTTCAATTCAAACAAAGACACTCTTCCTCCAAGATTTGAAGGGTACTTGAAACTAAAAGCATATGATACCCTGTTTCCATGGTGAATAATCCTGTTACATTTCAGAACAATTACTGATGTCACAGAAATAATCAAGGAGATAACCTTCTTGGTTGGTCATTCCATGACAATTCACCAAGTGAACCAAAAGACATCTTAAAAATTCAAGGAACTCATTTCTGCCATCCTGAGGTCATCTTATTTCTCTCACCCCATTCTCCCAAGTGTAAAAATAATCACTTACCTGAGTCATCCAAGCATAAAATGGTTTTCTCAAATGAGCAGTTTAAATTATTGGAAAGACATTGCAAATTTGACATAAATACACCCATCCCTTCTCTTTACTCCTCCCTCTCATCTGCTGACTCGGGAAGTGGAAGGGAGCTCAGGCAGAGAATTAGGACAGTTGCAAAGAAATAAATACTAAAGTGCTTTTTATTCAGTTCATAAGACTGAATTTGTTATTCACACATGTACATTCGTAAACACATACATGCACACATACATACCATATATATGTACACTCACACATACATACACACACACATGCATACTCACATACCCTGGAATATAGCCACACACATAAACAAAGAGAAACATACACAAACACTTTGCCTTCCTATTTATTTTTCCAGTTGTTTTATAATGATAACAAATTACATTTTGAAGAGATGAAACAGCCAGTTTTGAAAGTTTAACTGGTGGTTTCAAAAATTGTCAAACAGCTATGAATTTCAATATTATTCAAAAGCTATTGAAGCATTTTACTTAAAAACCACTCCTACATTTCTATTCCCAACATTGTTGGTGAATTCAGATTGAATAAGCATAGACATCTTTGCATCTTGTGCTGCCATTATTTATAATTCATAGCTAAGAAGATTTTCCCAAAATTTTCCATCTAAAAATTGTAACTATGAAATGAATTGGACAAGAGAAGTGAGATATAAACACTTCTCTTACACCTGGGTGTGATCTAAATCTATTTTTAAGCAAGCCTATGGCTGTTGAAATAGACAACTAAAACCGAATATATTATTCCAAGGGACTTGAGAACACAAAGCAACTACCCCAGGCTCCTTTTGAGTCATTCTTTAATATATTTATTTCAGTTTGAATTAGGCTCAAAGTTGTTCTTAGATAGTAAGAAAAAATAGGCAGGGTGAAGTCAAAGCACACACATTTATTAAGTACTGCCTTCTAATCACTTTAAGTGTCCTCTAGGGCTTAATTCTCCCAACAATTTTTGATTTAAGAAGGAGCTGTACTTATTCAAACAGATTAACAAACTGACACTCAAAAAAAGGTGAATTTACTTGCCCAGGTTTGCAGCTGGAAATGGGGAGGCTATTAGGCCATCTTTACTGCTCCAAAGCCGGAGTCCATATTTTTCCTCCATGCCTTTGTTTGGGGTACATCCGAGTTCATGTAACAATTTCAGCAAAGCCATATACATAGCTTGCATTTCCAACAAAATTTCATGTTATTCTAAGCAAGTGACCCATTAAATGCTTTGAGATATGAGTTGAAATTAAAATTAAATGAACCTCACCATCCTCTTCAATAAAAAACTGAGTCAAATGTGTCTACAGCACAGAGATTCAAGGGAACTATTAAATAACAGGTCATTAGCACAGACTCTAGTGCTTTCTATACAGAGTCAGGCCCCTGCAAATTGTGGCCACTGATTTTATATACTTAAATCACTTCAATTACTTTAAAGATCTACACTAGTATAATTCAAGTGTAGTTTTTCTAGAAATAGAGCATGTAATTTAAATGTACCTTTCTTGGGACATATAACCACACAGATAATGGTTAAAAACAGAAGACTTACAGGGAGAGGTTGCCATACCCACTTCTCAAAGCAGCCTTGTTCCTGGTGAGAAGTTAATGTGGGATAATGTGCTAGATCGTTTTATGTCAACTTGACATGAGCTACATATTAGAAAGGAGGGAACTTCAATTGAGAAAAATGCCTCCATAAATTAGACTGTAAGGTATTTTCTTAATTAGTTATTGATGAGAAAGGGCCCAACCCATTGTGAGTGATGCCATTCTTGGGCTGGTGGCTCTGGATTTTATATATATATATATATATATATATATATATATATATATATATATATATATATATAATAGCAGGCTCAGGAAGCCAGTAAGTAAGTTGCACTTCATCATGGCCTTGCATTAGCTCCAGCCTCCAGGTCCCTGCTCAGTTTGGGTTTCCAATCTGAGTTCCTTCAGTAGAAAACAGCAATATGGATGTATAAGTAAAATAAGCCCTGTCTTGCCCACATTGCTTTAGTCACGGTGTTTCTTCATAGAATGGTAACCCCAACTAAGGCAGAAAGTACCATTTTAGAAGCATCTCCTGGCACCTGAACTTGAGTTGGATGTTTCAAACACTGGCAAAAATTTCAGTTACAAGTAAGAGAACTCTAGAGCCACTAATACACATTTGTCTTCAAATACATATATAAATAAAACCATTTCTACATTGTCTGGAAAGAGGGGACAGAACTGGGAATCTCTGATTTGAATATACCTTGTACAGGGTACATGGTAAGAAATCCTCAAAACAAATTGAGGGGTAAAAGCTGCAATACATAGGATTTCTGTGGCTTGCCAGGTTCCAAATGGAGGCATGTTTTCTGTTTCAGCTGCTAATTGTGCTGCTGTGGAATTTCAGCAGAAATTCTAACCAGAGCACCATATGACCACTGTGACAACTGGAATGTCTTAACACATTCTCAGCATCCTTTGATCAACAAAATCATACTTAGTTGATAGCCACCATTTATGACTAGCAACCATAATTAGACCAACTTTGTGTTGCTGACACTAAGGTTCTGCTACATTAGATTGTGTGCATAAATGCCATCACCTTATGAGAAACGAAAATCAGCTTCCTCTATTACAGCACAAAATTGCCAGAGTTAGACCTTGGGAAACTGAATGTGAATCACACCTTGGAGTCAATTTTCTAGAAATCACTGGAAGAAAGTCAAAGTTGAAGAGTTTATGTTAGGGCAGTAGATGCTAGCAGCAGCTTATTCCCACTCTCAGAGATACTTTGAAGACTTCTGCCCAGCTCTAGGTTCAGAGATGCCACACTGATAGGTAGAAATTGCTACACTTTCACCATAGGAATAGCAAATGTCACACATGAGAGCATTTGGTTTTGGTGCTATTTTGGTTATGTGTCTTTTCCAAAGAGCTGATTTTGACCACTGATTACTATTCCACTGAGTAGCAATAAGAATTTATACTAGTGACCTATGTCCAGAGGCAGTGAGATGCTGGAGAATCTTTCCCCAGAAATCACAGGGGACACATTGCTGAGGGACAGGACCAGCCTTCAAGATGAGTTGTGTCATCATAGATAGACATCGCTCCAGACTGCACTACCTGTGGCCAGAGACCAGTGAGAGGTGTCACCCAGAGCAGAGTGAAAAATAGGCATCTCTTTGGATCATGTGACCCCGGGGACTGACAAGAGTAAGAGATCTTGCAGTCTCCATGTTCAGAGCAGACAGGAGGCACAAAAACCCTATAACTACAACTGACTAATATTGGACTAAGACTTGACTAAGAGTGAACCAAGGAAGCAATGGGCAGGCACCTGTGCAGGAATATATATAACAATATAAAGAACAACAAGGTACACCCAGAAGAAACTGGTGGCTCTACAACACCAAGGCTTGAACAGAGCAATGAAGAAGAAACAGAAGAAAACATTAAAATCACTTTTATGAAGATTATAGAAGCCTTAAAAGAGGATATGAAAAATTCCATTAAAGAAATAGAAGAAAATAGAAATAAAAAATTGGAAGATATGAACAAATCCTTGAAGGAAAATAAAGAAAACCAAGACAGAGAAAAGCGACAAATAAAAAAAACATTTCAGGAACTAAAAATTAAATTACAAACAATAAAAAAGGCATAAAATGAGGCAAAGAAAGAAATGGATACTCTGAAGAAATAATCTGGAACTACAGATACAAGTATAACCAACAAAATCCAAGAGCTGAAAGAGAGAATCTCAGGAGTAGAACACCCAATAGCGGGAATAGATAAGTCACTCAAAGAAAACACTAAAACCAAAAAAGTCACAACACAAAATGTTCAGGAAATTTGGGACACCATGAAAAGGACAAATCTGAGAATAATAGCAATAGAAGAAGGAGAAGAATACCAGCTCAAAGACACATATAATGTATTCAATAAAATCATAGAAGAAACATTCCCAACCTAAAGAAGAAAATGCCTATAAAGATACAAGAAGCTTACAGAACACCAAATAGATTAGAGTCCCCAAAAAAGTCTACTTTTCACGAAATATTCAAGCCACAAAACATACAAAATATAGAAAAAATATTAAGAGCTGCAAAGGAAAAAGACCAATTTACCTATAAAGGCAGACCTGTCAGAATAACACCAGACTACTCAATGGGAACAATAAAGCAAGACGATCCTGGTCAGAAGTTATAAAGACACTAAATGAACATGGCTTCCAACCTAGACTACTATACCTAGCAAAAATAGTAATCAACATACATGGAGTAAGGAAGGTAATTCATGACAAACACAGATTGAAACAATACCTATCCCCAAATCTAGCACTACAGATAGACAAGAGGGAATATTCCAACCTAAGGAAACCAGATACACCCATGAAACCACAAACAATTGATAATCCCACAGAAGCAAAGCTCAAAGAAAGGAAATACACACAAGCTGCCACAAAAAAAAAAAAAAAAAAAAAAAAAAACCAGGGAAAAACAATCAGTGGTCATTAATATCCCTTAATATCAATGGACTGAATTCACCTATAAAAAGATACATTCTAACAAGATAGAGGCAAAAACAAAAGCCAACCTTTTGCTGCATGCAAGAAACACACCTCCCTATAAAGATAAGCATGAGATGTATTCACTCATTAGTGGACTCTAAACAAAAAAAAAAAAAAGAAAGAAAGAAAGAAATACACCTCCACTTCAAAGACAGACACAGGCTCAGAGTAACAGAGTAAAGGGTTGGGAAAAGATTTTCCAATCCAATGGCCCCAGGAAACAAGCTGGTGTTGCCATCCTAATATCTAACAAAGTAGACTTCAAACTAAAATCAATCAAAAAAGACCAGGATGGACATTACTTGTCTCAGGAGAAATTGATCAAGATGAGATCTCAGTCCTGAACATTTCTGCCTCTAATATAAGGGCACCTTCATATGTAAAAGAAATGCTACTAAAGTTTAAAACCCATATCAAATGTCACACTCTGATAAAGGGAGACTTCAAAACTCTACTAGCACACTTGATGATAGGTCAACTAGACAAAGGCTCAACAGAAATGAGGGACCTAACAGATGCTATGATGCAAATGGACTAAATAGATATTTATAGATGCTTCAATTCCAAAAACAAAATATACATATTTCTCAGCACCCCATGAAACTTTTCCTAAAATTGAACACATTCTTGGTCATAAAGCAAATATCAATAAATACAGAAAAATGGGAATAGCTCCTTCTATCATATCAGACCATCATGGCCTAAAGTTAGAATTCAACAACAACAAAAATCACAGAAAGCCTACAAACTCATGTAAACTAAACATCTCTATATTGAACCACCACTGGGTTAGGGAAGAAATTAAGAAAGAAATCAAAGACTTCCTAGAATTTAATGAAAATGAATTCACAACATACCCAAACTTATGGGACACAATGAAAACAGTGATAAGAGGAAAATAAATAGCACTAGATTCCTATAAGAAAAAGCAAGAGAAAACTCACACAAGAGACCTAACAGCACAGCTGAAGGCTTTAAAACAATTAGAAGCAAACTCAACTAGAAGGAGTAGATGGCAGAAAATAATCAAACTTAGAGCTGAAATCAATACAATTGAAACAAAAAGAATACAAAAAAATCAATGAATCAAAGAGTTGGTTCTTTGAGAAAGTCAACAAGATAGACAAATCCTTATCCAAGCTAACCAAAAGCAGAGAGAGTATTCAAACTAACAAATAAGGAATGAAAAGGAAAATATAACAACAGACACCCAGGAAATCCAGAGAATTATTAGGTCATACTTTGAAAATCTATACTCTACTAAAAATGGAAAGCCCAAAAGAAATGGACAGCTTCCTGGACAAGCATCTATTACCAAAAGTAAATCAAGAACAGATTAAAGACCTAAACAGACCTATAACAACAAATGAAATTGAAGCTATTTTTAAAAATCTCTCAAATAAAAAAAGCCCAGGACCAAATGGTTTCAGTGCAGAATTCAACCAGACATCCAAAGAAGAACTAATACTAATACTCAGCAAATTGTTCCCTACCGTAGAAACTGATGGAACAACGCCAAACTCCTTTTATGAGGCCACAATTACCCTGCCACTCAAGATGCAACTAAGAAAGAGAATTACAGACCAATATCCCTCATGAACACTGACACAAAAATACTCAACAAAATTCTGGTAAAATGATCACAACAATATATATTAAAAAAAAAAGTCATCCACCACAATCAAGTAGGCTTCATCCCAGAAATGCAGGGTTGGTTCAACATATAAAAAACTGTAAATGTCATCCAGCATATAAATAAATTGAAGAAAAGGCCACATAATCATCTCCTTAGATGTTGAAAAAGCCTTTGACAAAGTCCACACCCCTTTATGATAAAAACCCTGGAGAGAACAGGAATATAGGGAAAATACCAAAATATAATAAAGGCAATATACAAGAAGCCAATGGCAAATCTCAAATTAAATGAAGAAAAACTCAAAGCAATCCCACTTAACTCAGGAACTATTTAAGGCTGTCTGCTCCCTCCTTATCTATTAAATATAGTTCTTGAAGTTTTAGCCAAAGCAATAAGAGAACGAAAAGAGATTAGGGGAATCCAAATTGGAAAAGAAAAAGTGAAACTATCCCTGTTTACAGATGATATAATTGTATACATAAGTGACCCACAAAATTCTACTAGGGAAATTCTACAGCTTATAAATACCTTCTACAATGTAGCAGGATACAAGACTAATTCAATAAAATCATTAGCATTCCTATAAACTAAAGATAAATGGACTGAAAAAGAAATAAGGAAAGCATGATTCTTTATAATAACAGAAAATAGAATTAAATACCTTGGTGTAAATATAACCAAAGAAGTAACAGATCTGTTTGACAAAAACTTTAAATCACTGAAGAAAGAAATCAAAGAGCATATCAGAAAATGAAAAGATCTCCCATGTTCCTGGATAGCTAGGATCAACATAGTGAAAATGGCAATCTTACCAAAAGCAATCTACAGATTCAATGAAATTCCTATCAAAATTCCAACACAATTTTTTACATAACTTGAAAAAACAATACTCAACTTCATATAGAATAACAGGAAAGCCAGGCTTGCCAAAACAATCCTACCCAATGAAAGAACTTCAGGAGGCATCATTATCCCCAACTTCAAGCTGTACTATAGAACTATAGTAATAAAAACAGCCTGGTACTGGCATAAAAACAGACTTGTGGATCAATAAAATTCAATTGAAGACCCTGACATTAACCCACACACCTATGAACACCTGATTTTTGACAAGGAGATCAAAAATATTCATTGGAAAAAAGATAGTATCTTCAATAAATGGTGTTTGCATAACAGGATGGCAGTGTGTAGAAAAATGCAAATAGATCCAAGCCTATCACCCTGCACAAAACTCAAATTCAAACTCAACATAAAATCAGCACGCTGAATTTGGTAGAAAAGAAAGTGAGAAATATCCTCCAGCACATTGGCACAGGTGACCACTTCCTAAATATAACAACACTAGCACGGACACTAAGAACAGCAATGAATAAGTGGAACCTCTTGAAACTGAGAAGCTTCTATGAGGCCAAGGACACTGTTAATAAGACAAAATGACAGCTTATAGAATGGGAAAAAATTTTCACCAACCCAGAAGACTGATCTCTAAAATATATACAGAACTCAAGAAACTAGAGCCCAAAGCTCTAAATAGCCCAATTAAAAAATGGGGTTCAGAACTAAAAAGGGAATTCTCAGCAGGAGAATTACAAATGGCCGAAAGGCACTTGAAAAAATGCTCAACATCATTAGCCATTAGAGAAATGCAAATTAAAACAACTTTGAGATACCACCTTACACCTGTCAGATTGACTAAGATTAAAAACATAGATGATAGCCTACGCTGGAGAGGCTGTGGAGCAAGAGGAACACTCCACCATTGTTGGTGAAAGTGTAAACTTGTTCAGCCACTCTGGAATGCAGTATGGCAGTTTCTCAGAAAACTGGGCATCAATCTCCCCAAGGATCCAGCAATACCACTACTGGGCATATACCCTAAAGATGCACATTTGCACCCCAAAAGCATTAGCTCAGTCATGCTCATATAAACATTATTTATGATAGCAAGAACCTGGAAACAACCTAGATTCCCCTCAGCTGAGGAATGGATTAACAATCTGTGGTACATCTACAAAATGGAGTAATACTCAGCAGTAAGAAAAAAATGACATCCCAAAATATGCCAGCAAATGAATGGATTTGGAGAATATGCCTCTGAGCAAGGATCTTCAGCTTTCCTTACAATACTATATGGAACTGGTATCCATCTGCATCTGGTGCTCTAAAATTCCACTGAATTTGCTACTGTGCCATCCACTTTTACGAATTAAATACAATGAATAAATGAGAAAAAGAAAAGTTAAGTGACATAAAGTTTTAAAAGGCACAGAATTCTGGCCCAAACTCCCAGTCCAGTCAAAGACAGTGAGGAGGGATTATGAGATCATGATGGGGAAACCCACAGACACAGTTGAGCTACTGGGAGCTCATTGGTTCTGGACTGACAGTTGGAAACCTGCATGGGACTGAACTAGGCACTATGAATGTGGAAGACAGTGTATGGCTTGGGCAAATTGTGAGGCCTCTGACTGTGGGACCAGGATTTAACTCAAGTGCATGAACTGGCTTTTTGGAGCCCATTCCCTGTAGAGGGATACCTTGCTCAGTCTTCATATGGTGGATGGATTTAGTCCTGCCTCAACTTGATACACAGACTATGTTGACTCCCTCTGGGAGTCCTTACCCTCTCTGAGAAGTGGATGAGGGATAGGGTGGGGAGAAGGTGAGGGCTAATAGGAGGAGGGGAAGGAAGAGGGGAACTGGTTGATATGTAAAATTTAAAAAAATTAAATAAACTAAAAAACCAAAAGAATTTACTTACACAGAGCATTCTGAGGAACTTGAGCAACTGCACAAATTTTGTAAGATCCTATATTTGTAGGTATTTCTTTCCAAGAAGGATTGTTCTGTGACAGAAAGACTATAGAAATGATACAAAACCATCAATGATCAATCACTTGAATACTTTATGTGAGAAGTCTTGTGCCTCATGGAGTCCAGAAAACATAAAGCAAAATTAGAATTCATGGACATCATCATAGGCAGAACAATTACAGCGAGATAGATCAATACATTTTCCTGGAATGAAGGTTGCTCTGATATTTATTAAAGCATATTCACAACTGTGCATGAATAGTTCATACTTCAGATACCCATGAAAAGAAGGCAAAGAGGTCCCTTGTTATCAATTGAACAGGATACCTTAGGAAAGGAATAAAAGGGAAAGAAAGGGAGAGAGTTCAAAAGGGGGAAAGGAAAAGAAAATTGAAGAACAGGATTGTATATTTAGTTCTGTGGATCAAAAGCATTTTTCTATGAAATAAAAGAATATTTTAACATTGATTTTGAAAGAACTGCAATCACAAGAAAAATTGACCCTGAGTGATGACTCCAGGATATCTCTCAGTAAAATTACTTTAACCTTTCGAAATGCAGAGAATATTACAGGCTTAGGCCAAGGATTATCCTCCAGAATGCCAAGCTGATCACTGACTTGATTAAAAGTTACAAATACAGTATTAGGATTCTTACCTGGGAGGTTTTAGATATTCTGTGAGCCCAGCTTTATAACACCACTATGACTGCTTGGACCATGAACCCTCACTTGAAAGAAGTAAATAGAACATTTTTCTTTGTAATGTTTTACAATGTGGGCTTTTCCAAAATTGTAACCCTAAATAAATAAATAAAGCAATCACAGTCAACATCGAATGAATCTATAAAGCAAACTCCACAGCATTTCCAAAGTTTATATTTTCAAATTTAAACTTATTTTAAAATACCTAGAACCTCAGCATAAAGTTTGCTTATTTAATGCAATTAAATTATTCAGTTATTATCTATATAAAGTAATAGATCTGTTAATTATCTTGATCATGATAATTACTTCACTACATATATGTGGTCATCAAGTTATATTACTTGAGTATAATTTTTATTTGTTAATTATATCAGAATTAGATGGAAGGGGTAAAAAAATTATTCGATTAGCAGAAAAATAATGTCTTCTCAATGTAGTATTACAAATGAGACTCAGAGCCAAATATTGGGGGAAGGCTGAAATATCAGAGAGAGGAAGCACTATAGTTAATTTCTACTTAGCTGTCTTGTAATCTTTCTAGTCTTGTTTTTGGGTGTTTTTGTCAGTCGCTTTTCAATATATGTTAATAGTAGGCATATACAGCCTTGTGTGTGTGTGTGTATATATATATATATATACATATGTATATAACACATATAAATACTCACTGTTGATCTTTGTGTTTCTGAAGGTCATATGCCAAGACATCTCAGTGTTGCCACAGTTAAGGCATATTAAATTCCAAGCAATATTCCAATTAAATATTCTGCCATTAAAAAAAAAATCATAGATCAGTTAGTTCATCTCAAACATCTAAGGACCCATTGTCCTCAGGTAGCCTCCAACTAACAAGTCTTATTGTAGTTCACAGTGGGAGATGCTTTGTTACACACCATTACTTAAGCTATTTGTTCTCTTTTGAGATTTGACATAAACATTAGTGTAGCTATTATCACAGCCCTAAGACACATATGTGCATGATTTATCTGCTTTTATCTTTTGAAACTATTTCACTCTTGACTAATGTGATATTTGGATGTGTTTTGAATTTTAATCATATGCATCTGGAAAGCTTGTGTGCTGATAAGTTATATATTTAATAAAACTAGTCTGAAATATCAGAGAAGAAATCTACCCACAGTCAATCCAGGAAGATCAGAGACTGGTAATTCACATATTAATCCCAGCACCCAGGAGTGATGACCAACTGCTTTAATCCTAGCAGATCTGAGTTTGAGGCCAGCTTGGTTTAGAGAGGGAGTTCCAGGCTCCCAGGCAGGCAGTGGTGGTGCCTTGCCTTTAATCTCCTAACATTCTGTGTTTCTGTGAGTTCCAGGCTGACTACCAAATAGTAGTAGCCCACACTTTTAATCTTAACCTGGATGTGATATAACTGGGCGAAGAAGGTATTTAAGGCAGGTGTAGGAAGACAGATTAAGCATTAGAATCAACTAGGAGCGAGGCTAAGAAAGCTGTAAGATAGCTAGGTGAGATTTCACTGTGGTGTTTCCTCTCTTTGATATTTCATCCTTTTTCTGATATCTGGCTCTGAGTTTCTTTTAATACAACCAGAATTCATGCAACAAGATTGCATATTTAAAATCTATATTACAAAACTGGGCCCCTGGGATTTAGAATATCAAGCAAAAGTGTAGAATCAGTGAATCTGTAGAGTGACAGGAAAAGGTACATCTCCCAAGATTTTGGGGACTCTCTGCTTTCCTAATAGGACAGCATCCAAGGAGAGACAAGGAAAAACTCATTTCTCTATCATAAGGTTCAGTTGTCATTTGCAAATTCATCTCTACCAGAACAACTGGAGATCTGTCTTCAGACAAGTGTCCAGGGGGCAGAAGGAACTGGGGGCATAAGAAAAGACCTTCAAAATGGAAGCTTGGTTTGAGAATTATTCAAAAACTATCCTATTATAATAGGCTCAATAGCCATATATAATACCTGCAGGAGAATTTGATTCAACAATATGAGTAAAATATGAAAGAAAAAAGCTACCTATTTGAAAGGGGAAAGTGGTATTTATTATATGGACAGTCTATGTATAGGGGCACGGACTATAGTCCCTGCTTGGTTATGAACAGAGCTTTGTAGTATTTCTCCCACCCTTTGGGAGGCAAATAAACCCCCAGGCATTTTTCCCATGGTCATGGTGCCTACCTCTCACCTTAGGAGGACTTGGAGAACCACACTGCAGCCTAAATCTTATCTCAGTCTCAACATATTGAAACTGATTCTTTTTCTTACACAAATTGCACAGTCACTTGAACCATAATTTCCAGTGTACTTTCATTTGGCTCTTCCCACCAAGCCTGGAGCATTTTCTTCCTTGCCTTATTCTTTTTTTTTTTTTTTCCTTTATTTTTTATTTATTAAAAAAAAAAAAACACACAGTAAAAAGAATTTTAAATGTGGAAGAGTTAACAATAACTATATAGAGGATAAGAATGATAAGCATGGCTTATCAAGGGTAGACATACAAATAAGATTGCTACACCTATATTTTCTTTGTGTTCATCTTTCCCTCTGAATTTTTTTTTTTCCATCCCTGTATATCCTTATTCAAGGTCTCTTCCCCCTCCCAACACATCTGGTCACTTTT
>PVIH01021697.1:0-29043 GCA_004025045.1 Sigmodon hispidus | reverse complement strand
TGTATTTTCTTCTATTTCTTTAAGGCTTTTTTTCATATCTTCCTTGAGAGCTTTGATGATCATCAAAAAGGAATTTTTGGTGTTGCTTCCTTCTGTTTCCTCTTCATTGCTCAGTTCAGGTCTTGTATTTGTAAGATCGCCACTCTCTTCTGGAGTTACCATGTTGTCCTTTGTAGTATTATGTAATTTTTTGCACTGATGTTTGCCCATGGCTTCAGTGGTTCATGATTAGATAGGTCCTGGCCAATTGTGGCACTCGGGTTTGTGTGCCTCCTGTCACCTTTCTTGTCAGGGTCTGATTCTGTCTTTCAGAGACCCCTGCAGTTGTTGGTTTTGCTCAGTTCGAGGTCGTGGTGGGGAGCCCTGCAAATTCCCTCAGCAGGAGCTGTGGATGTGGTCAGGGGCAGAGTTTACCTGCCCCTGCTCCAGAGTGCGCTGGGATTCTGCAGACAGCACTGGGTCCCAGGAGCAGAACCAGATCACCTCTGGGCGGGGTCTGAATCTACCCTTCAGAGACCCCTGTATTTGGTTAGCTCAGTTCGAGGTCGTGGTGGAGTTTCCCTCAGCAGGAGCTGTGGATGTGGTCAGGGGCAGAGTTTACCTGCCCCTGCTCCAGAGTGTGCTGGGATTCTGCAGACAGCACTCGGTCCCGGGACTACATGGATATTTTTACATGTCTCTTTTTTTTGGGGTGGGGGTTGGATGGTGACTGACTAACTAGACTTTCCTTTTACTCGTTTGTCTTTTGATTTTTTACTCACTTTTATGGTTTTTTACATCGGCCAAAACGGCTCTTTTATTTACAACCTATAGAGAACAGAAGTGTGGTGGAATGTTCTCTGTATGCTGTAAATAAAAGACCCGTTTTGGCCTATGTAGAGCACCATAGAACTGGGTGGAGAATCAGAAGACAAACAGGTAGAAGGAGTGTAGAGTTAGCCAGTCTCCATCCAACCCCCAAAAAAGAGAGACATGTAAAAAAATTCAAGTGAGCCGCCGGCCGGGCCACGTGACAGACACATTAATCAAAATGAGTTGATTTAAGATAAAAGGGCTAGCTAATAATGTGCTTGAGACATGAGCCAAACAATATAAAGTTAATATAAATGTCTGATTTGTTTCATTGAGAGAAAAATCCACCATGAGCCAAGTCCAAACCTCTGGTCCAAATGGGTCCAAAAATCCTTATACAACAGGATTGCTTTGAATTTACTCTGTTTAGTTTGATGTTAGCCATTGAGTTTTTGTAAATTGCCTTTATTATGTTTAGATATATTCCTGATCTTTCTAGGACATTTATCATAAAGGAGTGGTGGATTTTGTCAAATCCTTTTTCAGTATCTAAAGAGATGATCTATGTGGGTTTTTTTTTCCTTTAATTTATTTATATGATGGATGACATTTAGAGTTTTACATATGTTGAACCATCCCTGCATTTCTGGGATGAAGCATACTTGATCATGTTGAATAATGATTTTATATGTTATTGAATTTGGTTTGCTAGAATTTTGTTGAGAATTTTTGCATCAATGTTCATGAGGGAAATTGGTCTGTAATTCTCGTTCTTTGTTGTGTCTTTCAGTGGCTTGGGTATCTGAATTATTGTGGTCTCATAAAAAGAGTTTGACAATATTCCTTCAGTTTTTACTGTATGGAACAGTTTGGGGAGTATTGGTATTAGATCTTTTTTGAATGTGTGGTAGAACTCTGCACTGAAACCACCTGGGCCTGAGATTTTTTATTTGAGAGACTTTTAATGACAGCTTCAATTTCCTTTGGTGTTATAAGAATGTTTAGGTCTTTAATCTGATCTTGATTTAATTTTGGTAAATGGGAGCTGTCTATTTCTTCTAGGTGTTCCATTTTTGTAAAGTATAGATTTTCAAAGTATCACGTGATAATTCTGTGGATAATTTCTTTTGGGGGGATCTGTTGTTATGTACCCCTTTTCTTTTCTGACTTAGATGATTTGGATACCCTCTCCCTGTTTTTTGGTTAGGTTTATCTTTCTTGAATTTCTCAGAGAAGCAACTCTTTGATTCATTGATTTATTTTTGTATTATTCTTTTTGTTTCAATTGTGTTGATTTTACCTCTACATTTGATTATTCCCTGTTGTCTATTCCTTCTAGGTGAGTTTGCTTCTAATTGTTCGAAGACCCTCAGCTGTGCTGTTCTCTTATGTGGGATTTCTCTAGTTTTTACATGTAGGCATCGATTGCTATGAATTTCCCCCTTAAGACTGCGTTCATTGTATCCCATAAATTTGGGTATGTGATGGATTCATTTTTCATTAAACTCCAGGAAGTCCTTTATTCCTTTTTTAATTTCTTTCTTGACCCAGAGGTGGTTCCATTGAGTGATGTTTAATTTCCATGAGTTGGTAGGCTTTCTGTGATTCTTGATATTGTTTAACTCTAACTTTAGACGATGGTGATCTGGTATAGTATAAGGAGTTATGCCCATTTTTTTGTGCTTGTTGGTATTTGCTTTATGTCCTAGTATGTGGTCAATTTTAGAGAAAGTTTCAAGGGGTGTTAAGAAATATATATATATATTCCTTTTCCTTGGTGGAGGGTTGGTATATATCTACTAAGTCCATTTGGGTCATAACTCCTGCTAGGTCCTTATTTCTGTGTTGAGTTTCTTTCTGGTTGACCTTTCCAAGTGGGAAAGTGGTGTATTGTAGTCTCCCACTATTAATGTGTCAGGTTTGATGTGAGGTTTAAGCTTTAGCAGTGTTTCTTTAACTTATGTAGGTGCCCTTGTGTTAGGGGCATAGATATTCAGGATTGAAATTTTGTCTTGATAGATTTTTCCTGAGATGAATGAGTAGTACCCATTCTGGTCTCTTTT
The DNA here is from genome assembly GCA_004025045.1 of Sigmodon hispidus. NCBI lineage: Eukaryota > Metazoa > Chordata > Mammalia > Rodentia > Cricetidae > Sigmodon > Sigmodon hispidus. Next base: position 26,188 of record PVIH01021697.1, on the reverse strand, counting down.
TAAGGATTTTAGTTTAAAGTCTATTTTGTTAGATATTAGAATGGCTACACCAGCTTGTTTCTTAGGGCCATTTCATTGGAAAATCTTTTCTCAACCCTATAATCTGACCCTGTCTCTGTCATTCAATTTGAGGTACATTTTTTGTGTGCAGCAGAATGATAGTTTCTTTTTGTATCCACTGTGTGGGTGTGTCTTTTCATAGGTGAATTGATTCCAATGATATTTAGGAATATTAATGGTCAATAATCAATATATCCCATCGTTTTGGGGAGTAGTTTATATTTTCTTTTTGGGGAAGGAGTTTTTTTTGTGGGCTTATCAATTGTCTATGGTTATATAGGCGTTTCTTGTTTACTTTAAGTTGGAGTTTTACCTCTAGGGCTTTTCTTATGGTCAGATTTGTGGTTAGGTATTGTTTAAATCTTGTTATGTTGTGAAATATTTTGTTTACTCCATCTATGTTGATGGAAAGTTTTGCTGGGTAAAGTAGTCTAGGTTGCCATCCATGCATTTTTAGTGTCTGTATAATGTCTGACCAGGACTTTCTTGCTTTCAATGAATAGTCCATTATCAATCTGATGGATCTGCCTTTATAGGTAATTTGACCTTTTTCCTTCGCAGCTGTTAGTATTTTTTCTTTGTTTTGTATGTTTAGTGGCTTGACTATTATCTGGCAAGCAGTCTTTTTTTTGTGGGTCTGGTCTATTTGGTGTTCTGTAGGCTTCTTGTACCTTTATAGGCATTTCCTAAAGAAGGTTGGGAAAGTTTTCTTCTATGATTTTGTTGAATATATTTTCTGTGACTTTGAGCTAGTATTCTTCTACTTCAATTCCAATTATTCTCAGTTTTGGCATTTTCGTGGTATCCCAAATTTCTGAGACATTTTGTGTTATGACTTCTTTGGTTTTAGTGTTTTCTTTAACTGATGTATCTCTTACCACTATTGAGTCTTCCACCACAGAGATTCTCTCTATCATTATCTCTTGACCTCTCACCTCTCAGCTGTATGCCTAGAAACTTGCCTGTTCCTCTGCTGCTATTATGCAGCAGTGTTCTGGATGGGTTGTGCTCCATGCGGAAGCCAAGTGGCCATCTCAGAGCCTGGGTTCATGTGGTGGAAGTCACTGTCTGACTTCTGTCCTCTCAGCTGTGCTCCTCTGCTTCCCTGCTGCTATTACACTAGCTGTGTTCTGGGCAGAAAGTGTTCCAAGCTGAAGCTGAATCTCTTGCCACTCAGCCATGTGCCCTGGACCAAGCTGTTCCCCTGCTGCTATTATGCCACCAGTTTTCTGGTGGCCTGTGCTCTGAGCTTGGCCATCTCAGGGCCTGGATTGTGCTGTCAGGTGAACTCAATATTTTAACAATACCACTTGTGATATTATTTTGGAAATAATAAGTTTAATGGTTTACTAGTTAACATTTTATTCTTTTCAACTTTTACCAGATTTTAATTAGATAATGTATTCAATAGATTAAAATTCTTTAGTGATTCGAATTAATATGCAAAGCTCCTCTTTTTCACCTCATTTAAAGCTATTCATACCAACTATCAACATGTGTTATAGACATTTTGTGTTATGACTTCTTTGGTATATATAGTATATATATATTGATATAGTAACAGTATCAACTATACTGTTACTTCATTTCAGGAGATCTGGATCTGGACCTTTTCTTTACTTTGAGAGATAGTCCTGACATGCATTTCCCTATTAAATTCCATGATTTTCTGAAGTCTCAGTTTAAATGTTACATTCTCAGTAAGCCTTTCTATGAACAGATAATAGAACTGAACTTCCAGTTGTAATTATTTACTGTTGGGCCTCCCTCAAGTACTGTAAACTCCACAAAATACTTATTATATTTGATTGTTTTTCTCTCACAAAATTGCAATAGCTCCTTTATCCATAGAAAAAGAACAAGACATTTAGGTTTCACATACTTATTGATCTGTAGACATGTCCTGATAAAGTATAAATAAATATTCATTTTATAAGTGATCATTAGGGATGTCATTCATCTTCACTAACAGATATGATATATTTGTCAATAAAAACCAGATACAATTTGTAACAAGCTGTATGTAAATCAACCATTTAAAATGAGCAAATACACAATACAAGATTGTCTTAATCCTCATAAATAAGGCTCTATACTTGTTTTGTTTCTTTTAATAGACTAACTTTCATGAAAATTGTCTTTGTTTGAAAGTCATTTCTTCCCAAATAGCATGGTGATTATCTTAATATTTTCCAAAACAGAGCAAACTGTGTTATAATAGTGTAAGGCCAGTGAAATATTCTTTTGCTTAAATAGTTTCCCCCAATGTAAACACTTTATTAATGCACAGAATAACTTTTCATTTTATGGATTTAAAAAAATAACACTGCAGTCCACAAAGGATGGTAAAATGAGCAAAAGCATCAATAATTTATATTCTGGACAGAGGTTGAAAATATCAATGATCAGGGTCTTTCAGGGGCTGACACTTGAGTCTTGACTTAATTGTGTTTACCTGTGAAGAGGCATTTCAGAAATGTGTGGAAATTGGATATAATTCTGATGGGGAATATTCTGTTTTGATACAGATTTTTAAATGATTACTCTAAACAATTTTTGAATCAATAAGTAATTATGATGGTTCTTTCTAATCAAATAAGTATTGACTTAGAAGAAGACATATGCTATTCTCTACTTTAGAGAAAGATGTACTGATTGTTATATGCTGCGATTTAACATTAAGCAAACCCATATTTCTGTTAAATAAAGTAACACATGTTTAAGAGATTGCCATGCTAACTTCATGTGTTTTTTATTTGGGTAGAGGGTTATTACAACAGGCTATTATGTATGATTTTCTACCCTGTCTTTGCATAACAGTTTGTAGGAAATATACCGAGAGAATATAGTAGTGTGTTTATTTGAATCATTAATATTAAACCTGACAGCATTATCTCTACTTTTTATAATAGTATAAAATTGGTTTATAGTCATACAATTAGTAATGTTAAGCCTAGGTATTATATTGAGTAGTACTGATTGTTCCATAGTAAAGTACACTTTATAGTGACATAAAGGAACAATATTTGTGCCATGATGCTTTATGACACCAAGTAGCTGCACTGTGGGACAATAGCATTTATATAGGCTGCTTTTATCTCAGTTAATCTTTATGACCATGGTACATTTTAAATTTTCATTCCCAGAACACAGGAACACTATTTGACCAACTGTTCAAATAGCTTTTTCTATTTTCCTTTGTTAGTGTATTATATTTCATTCTTTTGAATGTTATAGATTATTTTTCATTAATATGTGAAAACACATCACCATTTTTACTTACATGTTTTTATATAACTTTCACTTTGTGATGAAAATTTATTTTTACTTTAAATTAATTTTATCTAATATGAGTTACATGTCAACTCATAGACCATAATAACAACATTCTAAACAATGGGAGTTCAAAAATATTGAAGTAAATTGTATTAATGATATATTAGCTAAAAAACAAAGTAAATTTCTATTTGTCTGTCCTATAGTCCAGGATAGATTAATATAAATCTCATTATTTAACAAAAATAACTCTAATCTAGCATTTGAAAGAATACTTGCTGCATACAACAGTCTAGGCAGCAGACTCTTGGACATGTGTCTTCTGTGAATGATGCAGCCTAGAAAAGCATTTATTGTCCTGTCAGGAAAGTGTATTTTAATCTCAATGCAAGGTTAAAAAATTTTGTTAGTTATCAAATTGCAATTAAAATTTTGACTTGGAAACAATAAATATTTCTTATAATAATAACACAGTGGATCACATCAATCTTATGTCCTTCAACTGCATGAACTAGAAAAGGATGTTAGTTCTCTGTGTTCTTCTGAGAGGGGTATTTATGATGTTATACAATTATCAGAATGTTATACAGTCTTGAGGAAATAGTGTTATAAATAAAATATTAAGGAAAATGAGGGATGCAGAAGGATCACAAACTCATAGTCTACTTGGGTTTTAGGATGGTTTTTTACCTACTGTGAACAAATTAGGGAGATTCCATCTCTAAAAATAAAAAATAACAACAAATAAACTTCTAGTAATATAGCTCAGGAGTAGAACACTTGTCTGTCTTATATAGGACTCTAGTTCAACTGGTAGAACCACTAGATAAACATCAACCAAAGTTTAAAAAGAGAAATATTGATTATCACTACAAATTTGTTTATTGCTACATTTAAGTAATTTATATCTAATAATACTTCATGATATGAAAGTAAAAACCCAATGATTATGAAGTAAATTAAATTCTGTTTGAAAATTGAACTTATTCCAGATTTTCTCCATTCAATTTTGGCACCAATATATCAAAGGTACTAATAAATTATGTCCAAAGAGCTGGCAAAGCAGACAAAAGTTCATTTTGCACAAAGACAATTATCTGAGTTCAATATCCAGTTCCTAGAGTGGTAAGAAGAAACAAACTCCTGAAAGTTATTTATTAACCTACACATATGTGCCTTGATAATTGCTCTATATTCCATACATACAATATATATGCATACAATAATAATGAAGTAAACACTTAATCCAATGCCTGTTATCAAATGAAGTGAACAGCTTCAGAAATAATAGACTATAAAATCATCCAATGTAAACTGTAAAATGTACCTTGAGCATGCAGATTAACTGTAGGATAAGAGCTAATGTCCTAGAGTGCCACTACTTCATGATAAAAGCATGATGCCATGCTGTGGGATGATCACTTCTATACACTGTGAAGATTTCTTGCTGTGGTTGTTTTAATAATAAAGCTGGTTGGATTATGGCAAGGCAAGATAGATGCCGCAGGGAAAATCAAGTGAGGACCAAGATAAAGAAGTGTGGAGAACTTGAGAAAGATACTAACCTACTAGTTTCTAAGAAACAAGATGCCAGGGGGCTGGTAAAACCATGTGATGTGCAAATACATCAATAGAAATAGATGTATTTAAATGTAAAACCTAGTCAGGAATAAGCCTAAACTACTAAATGAGCATTTTGTAATTAATAAAAATCTTGGCATGTCTGTTTGGAATTGTGACCCAGCAGTCAGGATAGAAATGCTTCACCTATTTTTAAAATGAAATGAGTATTTTGTGTATTGAAACAATTCAATAACATTAAATTATTTTAAAGTAATCATTCTCTCCTTTCTTTCATCCCTGTTTTCTTTGTGTGTTTGTCACTTTGTATATACGTGTCTGTGTGTATGGATTTTTTTTGAAGCTGTGGTTCAAACTCAGGATTATATGAATCCAACAAGGTTAGAATCATGAAAACAAGTTGCACAAGGTCAATTATTGATATTTATCAGTGTTTTACTTCACAATACCAACAATCTGAATCATGTTTCTTTTAATTTATTTATTTTGCATTTATCAAGAAAAACAGTAAAATGAATTTAAAATGCTGATAAGTTAACAATAACTATAAAGAAAATAAAAACCATAAGCATGACTTATCAAGGGTGATAATGCAAATAAGTTTGCTACACATAAAATTACTTTGTGTTCAGCTTTCCCTCTGAATTTTTTTTTTCCTATCCCTGTATATCCTTATTCAAGGTCCCTTCTCCCTCCTGCAATATCAGGTGATTTTTTTCTTCTCCACAACTCCTCATCCCCTCCCTGGGCAGGCAGCAGACAGTCCCATTGTCCCACTGGCCCAATAATGCTTAGATCAGTCTCCACTCCTGCCAAATCCAGTTTTATCCCCCCTCCCTCAAGAGTGAGTCAGTTGTTCCTATAGGTGGAGTGCGTTCCGAAGGGTCAGTCCACGGTGTTTCTAATCCCAAGCTGTTCAGAGGTTGTGGTTTACAGCTTGGGCATGCTTGGCGTTTTTCTGGTTTGTTTGTTTAGAGACCATTAATTAGTGAGTACATCCCCTGCTTATCTTTCTGAGTTTACAATTAGAGAAATGCAAATCAAAACAACTTTGAGATACCACACCTAACACCTGTTAGATTGGCTAAGATAAAAGACACAAATGACAGCCTATGTTGGAGAGGATGCAGATCAAGGGGAACACTACTCCATTGTTGGTGGGAGTGTAAGCTGGTTCAGCCACTTTGGAATGCTGTATGGCGATTTCTCAGAAAATTGAAACTCAATCTCCCCAAGGACCCAGCTATACCACTTCTGTACCCTAAAGATGCACATTCACACACCAAAGGTTCTAGCTCAACTATGTTCATAGCAGCATTATTTGTAATAGCAAGAACCTGGAAACAACCTAGATGTCTCTCAACTGAAGAATGCATTAACAAACTGTGGTACATCTACACAATGGAATACTACACAACAGTAAGAAAAAAATGATATCCTTAAATTTGCAGGCAAATGGATGGATTTGGAGAATATCCTCCTCAGTGAGGTATTACAAACTGAATCATATTTTTTAAGATTTATTTCTTATTGAGTCATTTTTCCTATATACAGAATATTTTATTATAGTTAATTACAACATTAAAATATGGTAAGAATTAAACATTCTTTTTCATTTATTTGCTGATTTTAAATCATATATCCCATCAAACTCAGTTATCAGACCTCTCAGATTCACTCCCAGTCTTATGATCTTCCCTTTACAGACACACATTCATGCTGCTCATTTACTTACTGGAGTGTAATTAAGTTCTCTGTGGTCACATCCTTAAAGAAAACAAATATTTCCTCACCCACACTCCTGCCAGAGGCCATCAATGCAGAAGTAAGGCACTGTGTCATTTAGCTATTCTCTATTCTTGAGGACTTGTGTACAATGACCTCACTCTCTTTTTTATTTTTTTTTTAAAGTCCTCTAATGAGTGATTACATCTCCTGCTTATCTTTCTGGGATTGTGATACTTCTCTCAGGAGGATATTCTCCATAACCATCCATTTGCCTACATATTTTAGAATATCATTTTTTTTCTTACTGCTTAGTAGTACTCCATTGTGTAGTTGTACCACAGCTTGTTAATCCATTCCTCAGTTGAGGGGCATCTAGATTGTTTCCAGGTTCTTGCTATTATGAATAGTGCTCCTATGAACAAAGTTGAAGTAATGCTTTTGAGTTGCAAATATGCATCTTTAGGGTATTTTTTCTTACTTTAAATGGTATTTTTTATATATTTCAGATTTATGATATATCAAATTGTTATTGAGAATATCTTTCCAATGAGATGAAAGCCAAGTAGTCTCTGATCTAGTTCTAGAGCTACATTGAGATAATGATAAATATATGAAAGAAAATGTACCAGTAACTATCAGAAACCTCCTATAAAAATAATAGAATATTTAATACCAGTTTCACTACTCTAATTATAAATTTATATATGTTTAGTTCATGCATTATCTCTCAGAGACCATACCATAGTAACAGACAAATATGGAAGTCACTTTTACTCTGATACTGGAAACAGGGTCTTTAATCACTGTCTATGTTTAATTCCTGTATTAGGTGTCACTTATCAGTAGGGAGATGCATAAATTTATGCCTTCTTTGTGAAGAATATATCTTAGTTTTATGAAAAATGAAGAGTTCAAATATAGATCTCTTTCTCTTTTACTTTTTATAATAACTAGTGCAATGTCTAGCATGTCTTTTTGTTAATCCCATCTGATTTATGTTTGACCCTTGAATCAATTTATTCAGGTAGTACAAAATGTTCTACTTGTTCATTAAGATTTTGATGTATTCCTGAATGGATCTTGCTGAGATTTCCTTGTGATAATCTTCATTTTACTCAAATTAATTTTCATATTACTTTCTCTGGTTCTATTGGTTAAAACGTCTACAATTGATAAAGCTATCCTAAGGATCAAAACGTACTCTTGAGTGTGAACTGGCTTCCTAGCATGAGCTGTCTATCATCTGAGATCCTTGGATGATTAACAGTGTTTCTGGATTACATATTATTTTTAATAAATTGTCTTGCAAATAGTTTAAGCTAAATATACTATTTTTAATATTTTAGTGGTGAACTAAGCAGTAATTTACCTGTTCCATATTTATTTGCATTGGTATTTAAATAAGGTAAATATTATATCATATGAAAATTATTTTAATGTTTGTCTTATACTCTGATTTCTGCTGTAATTTCAGTAACATCCCTTTCCTTCATTCCTTAGGTTGTTTCCTCAACTCTGAAACCTAACTCCCATGAAGTCACGTAACTCAACTGTATGATTAAGATGGGGAGATACTAAAATATTTCTGGCCATTTAATGATCAAATGCTAATTCAAAATCAAGTGCATAATGTTTCAGACACTTTCACAGGGCTCCTTGCATGGCATCTGGTGACTTGATATAATGTTGTTTCAAAAACCTTGCTTTGTTTCCTCTCAAATCCATCTTCTCCAAGGCATCAATCCCCACGGATCTTGACTAGAACATCTTGAGACATTCAAAGATATGTTTTTGCCATAAATTGTAACGACTTTCTGCTGCTACGGAAACAAAACATTTTAAACAGAAAACAAATTTTTTATTTTCCTATAATTATACTCTATGTTGTTACCAAATTAGAGTGTCTCTGGATTATGTTTTACTAGACTTTTTTATTATGAATAAAGTCATATTTTTTATTCGTGTATATCCTTTTTAAAGCTAACTTCCTCCTCCTGCCACTTCCAGTCATACTCTCATCTTCAAATCTCTTTATCTCCTCCCCAGTAAGGGCAGGAGGTTCTAAGGTCTCAATATGGCTTAGTTCAGCATCCATTCCTGGCAGATCCACTTTTCTCACCCCAACATCAAGACTGGTTCAGGTGTTCCTCTGGATGGAGTGGGATCCAAGGTGCTGGTCCAAGGTGTTTCAGATCCCAAGCTGTTCAGTGGTTGTGGTTTGCAGCTTGGACATGCTTTGCAGTTTGCTTTTTTGTTTAGAGTCCATTAATGAGTGAGTACATCCCCTATTTATCTTTCTGGGTTTGTGATACCTTGCTCAGGAGATTATTCTCCAAATCCATCCATTTGCCTGCAGATTTTAGGATACCACTTTTTCTTACTGCTGAGTAGTACTGTCTTCTTATTTTAAATATTGGTTTTCATATTTTGCTGCATCAAATAAAAAACAGACATCTGAGAGAGATTTATGCAGTTATGGCAGTTAGAAGAGATATTTCAAAAAAAATATTACACAGGTTACAACTTGGCTATTGTCCTGAGAGGCCACAGGAATTGAAGGAAATGACCATGCTCTCTGGAACTTCCTCAGGGCTGGTCTGTAAATCAGATGTTGGGTGTTTAACGGTAAGATTAAGTGTTTTCTCTAATAGCTCAATCTTGCTTTGTCTATTTTCTCATCATTAATGACCTGATCTATCCTTTTAATGGATTGGAGGGTGGTAGTCATATTCTGCCAATGTATATTGAAAATATGCAATTTTTCTATATGTTTAATTTCTGAGATTAGACTTAAACTGAATAAGAGGTTTGACATTGAAATTTTGATTAGTGCACAAATTTAGCACAGATTAAAACAATTTTGTTATAAAATAGGCGTTGGCCTTCAGTGGTCCCAGAAAATTTTTATAGTTTAGACTTGAAATATCTACTAGTGTCTTATAAAGGTTTTGTATTCCTCCTTTGGTTCTGTCCTTGTTGAAACCTTAGGACATAACATGCTCTGAAGAAATATTGGTCATTTGGAAATGTATTATTGTAGAGGACATTAGAAGTTCCTTTGCATTGTCTCACCATGAGGTGAATAAGGATGCTTATCCATGCTTGCAATAATAAATTTCTTTGTCACATATCCTCATTCAAAGGATGTGAACTAGAACATGTAAAATTGAGAGGGAAAATAACCTTCTTTTTTTTATAAGTCAATCAAACCTTCTACTACAGCAGTGGTACCTGATTAAAATATTTGTTTCAGTTTTAGTCTATGTGTAAGTTTTACTATTGGTATTAACTTGAAGAAGTTGCTTAAGTTTTCAAAATAATAATTTATATTGGAAAGGATGAAGTGATAGAACTTTATTAGAAAAAATGGCCATTATGTTACTTAGCTTAGTTCTTAATTCATACAGAGGGCAATTACAGTAAATATTAGATACACTTGCAAATTTTCAATCATTTGAGAACGTCAAGCACAACAGGAAATGGTGGGAGGTGGGGAGAGGGATGTTGAACACTAACTGGGAGGGACTGGGAGGAGGGAAGGAAAGGGGAACAAGGAGATAAATGATTAAAAATAGACTTTATTTTATAAATAAAAACAAAAGCAAAAAAAAACAACAAAAACACATGTCACTTATACCAACATGAGAAGAGACAAAATTTTGTAGTGACACATCAAAATCTTAGAATAACCTTTTTTATTTTACATATTTAAATTATTCAAAGGTTTACTTAGGATAATTATATTAACAACAATATAGACTACAAACTTAAATATCATCACTTTAAAAACAAAAAACAAAAAAAAAACCTTTCTAACATTTAATCTTTCCCTAAACAAAAAATGATATTATGTCTCAACAACAACTGCAGCTCAAATCAGTTAATGGATAAAATGTGTTCTTTCAGGAGTGTGTATCATTTTAACAGAGACATGATTCCATTCTTGTAACAAATAAAAACTTAGAAACATAGAATACATGAAAGAATTGTCTTGGAATATTTAGCAAATACAAATACTACAGTTACACATACATGCAGAACAGGAATTCAGAGGGAATAATTTTCCCACTAACAGAAGAGGAAAATGTAATTAATAAGAACCCCCAAAATGTCTTTTGTTTGAGACTTTTGGAAAAATAAGTTGAGATTTTTTATTTGCACTTTTTTGTTTGAAATGAGAATAGGTTCTAATGTTATTTCTATTCAGTGATTTTTACTAGAGTAATTTTTTAAACTTTTTTGTAAAGTACAAAATTATTTTGAGAATAGTAGGCATGAATAATTACATACTGGTTTCCACTACAGAACAGAATTTTAAATTATGTAAGTGTATTGACACACTGTTTAGTTTCAATAATTTAAGAAATAAATTTTAAAATTATGTATTACAACTCTTATTTTGTCTTTTCTTATAAAGCTTCAATTTATAAGACAAAATTTTTATTCTTATAATTAACAGTAATATCTGATTAATTCTTTTGCTGTTGACAATGCTATTTTAAATGATATTGTTTGTTAAGTAAAATAAGCATACTTGAAAGCTTACCAGGTTTCATTATTTTTTATACTAACTTACTAGATTAACATATATAATTCTATCATTTATTAGATACACATTTATAAGCAACGTAAAAAAAATTGATAACAAGACATACTATAACAAAATATCTTTTTTTCAAGAGACACATAATAATTAGACAAAAAAGATTAGCAAGACAATAGATTATGTATTTGATGAAGTGAAAGTAAAACATTGAAAATCATATATTAACTTATGTTTTAGTACAATGTTAACTGTGAAAACCATATTTTCACTAGTTTAGAACAGTATACATTATTCTTCTTCTGTCACATATTGACTCAGAATATATAACATTCATTCATTAATTTGTGTAAGATTTGTAATATCTTCCCTGTATTACAAACACCAAAGCATAATAAGTATGTTTTGAATAATTTAAAGTACAATGTCATAAAATTTCAGCCATTAAAATGTTAGCAGTTGTAGGTAATCAAAATACTCTTTCATCCATGAAGCAACAGTGAAATTCTATGAAAAAAATGGGATGATATTAACATGTCAAATAAAAATTTAAGAAAAATATCTTAATAAATTAGAATATAAAATGATAATATTATCAAGGCAGATAGCATATTTTAGGACTATTGTTCACAGTATCCATTTCCTTATTTCTTTTTTGAAATATTTGTTGATTTTTATGTAGGAAGGGTGCTCTTTTATGGCTAATTATGTGCCCTACTAATTTGCTTATACATTTCTATTTGTAGATGTTTTTCTTTTGATCTTTGTGGTCTTTTGTTTATAGAATCATGCCATACACAAATAAGAATATTTTGGCTTTCTTTTTTTCTATTTTATACCCCTTATCTATCTCTTCAATCATCTGATTGCTCTACTTATGACATGAAATTTTGTATTGAACAGGAATGGAGGCAGAGCACTTAACAGCCATGCTCCTGATTTTAGTGAAATATACTTTGAGTTTTCTGTACTTAGCATTCCTTTGCATGTGGCCTTGTTTTATATTCTGTTATCTATTTCCATGACTTTCTTGTATGATGGAGTCTATTAGTCTGTAACCATTAGTCAGAATAAATTCTTTTCAATGCTAAGATGCTCTTGCATATCCTATATTATCACAGCAACTAGTAAGTTGTGAGTAAACTGTGTTTCATTCAGGATTAATGGCTTCCTTCCAAAAGCACAGATAATTTAGATGTCAGAAATTAGATACGGTGGGAACAATGTCCAAAGTAATCAAAATATTAGTGTGGTGAATAGTGTTGGGAAACCAGATAAACATATTTTTACTCTCTAGACTTGTTACCTAGCACTCAGACTGATGTATATATTTCATGTCCAGACATTCTCCAGTGTCTGAGAGATGACTCAAATAAATGAAATAGAGAAGATATAGTTGATGTGTGTTTGAACACTTTATCTCTCACTGATCTTCATGTTTGAGAAAGTCATAACATTCTAGAAATTGGGGCTTTTCTGTAAGGAGTATGTAAATATGTACCTTGGGTTGTGTCCTAAAACTTTTTATTTGTTTTAGGCTTTTTTAGACAGGTTTCTTTGCATAATAACTCTGGCTATTTCTGGAACAAGCCCTGTAGACCAGGCTGAATGAACTGAGAGAAGTCTGCCTTCCCCTTCCTCACTAGTGCTGGAAGTAGGGTGTTCACCACCATGATCATTGAGTTTTGAGTTTTTTTAATTAAATTTTCATTAAATACAATATATTTTGGTAATATTTAAGTGCCTGTCTAACTTCTCCCAGATATTCCTCTCCTCTTTACCCATCCTTGTTCATGTTCTGTCTTTCTATCTTTCTCCTTCCATCCTTCTCTCCTTCCAACCCTCTCTCTTTCTTGAAACAAATAAAAAAGGAGTAACAGTAACAACAAAAGAAAATTAAGTAAACTTCAAAAAATGATAGCAGTTTTCCATATTTCTGTTTCCCTTTCAAAATGGATTTAGTGTGAGTTTTTTCTGCTTTTTCTGTTCTACTCTACCTTTCTCATCTCCCTCACATTGGAGTCTTCCAATTCATTGTCATTTGTATTTTTATAACACTATCTGCTCTTGCCTTCCCTGGTTCATTACCAGCTACTTCTGAATGTTTGGATTAAAATACACCTTCTAAATCTAAAAGCTAATATCCATGTAAAAGAAACATTATTCAATATTTGTCTTTTAGTATGTGGGTTACCTCAAGCAGAATGATAGTACTTTAGCAACATTTTATTTTCATGCCAGTTTTTTTTTTTTTCTTGAAAACTACCTTTATTAGTTGGAAAAATTAACTGGTACAGAAAAAAAGTTTAGTCAGCTGGAGAGAACACCTCCCTTGCCACCCTTAAGAACTGGTGGCTCCTCTGGGAGGCAGCTTGGATACAGTGTGGACAAAGGAGCACTGTGACTAAGAGCCAGACCCTACAGTCCAGGTGAGAAAGGCTAGGCCACCTCCAAGTGTAACTGCCTCAGGCGTGAAACCAAATTCCTATTTCCTTAGTCCAGTCTGGAAAGGAGTACTGGGATGATCTATAGGACTGAATAGGGGAGGTATGGCCATATTTTATCAGAGAAAGTGACAAAATGGGAATTTTAAAAATGAAATTTCCATCTGACTTTATTTCCAAATACACTTTTTTAAAAACAAAACAAAACAAAACAAAAAACAAAAAAACAAAAAAAAAATACACTTCTGTGGGAATGACAAATATCAGTATTAGGAAATCCAATTATACAAAAAATACTACATCTAGTCTGGGGTAGATATATTTATTTTTGGTAACATACAATAAGTGGCACTAATTACACAGTAACTATAAGGTAACTAACATGAGACCACAGAACTGTACCTCTGCCACAGCTTTGTGGACTTGGGCCTTCCCTAGAGCTCAGCCAATGGAATCTGTTAAGGAGTAAAGCTCTGGAGTAATGGCTAACCAGAGTTCCTTGCCGCTGACGGATGAGAGGCAGGACATGTTAGTTATAAAGTAGTTGCAGCCTAATTCACAAAAGTTACCAACTGTTTTTCTTTCTAGAAAGAAGCAGGAAGTTAAGAAAATCTTTGACTTAGCGCCTGGTGTCAGGTGGAGTGCAGAGAAAACTGTTAGAGCAGTGTCAGAAAGACAGGTTGGACATCATTAATTATCATGGTTGGCTTCTAAATACTGGTAGCAAGATGACTTCTGACTTGTAATCTTAGGTAAATTATAGATAAATGAAAAGGCCAATGATCATACACTAAGATTAATAAACAGCACTTCAAAATTAACCGCATGAGGGTTGTGCTTGCTCAAAAATGAGGCACCCGGATTTTTTCTTCCCACGTCTGGCTTGCAGAGCAGCTCTCGTGGCCATTTCAAAAAACCTCTCTCACTCCATCTTTGGTCTTTGCTGAACACTCCATGTACCCAAAAGCGCCAATCCTGTTTGCCATATCTCTGCCTTCTTCAGGTTTTACCGGCTCCTGCTTCATTTTGGCTAACTCTCGTCTTGTGTGCTCATCTATTGTTCCCAAATAGAATGTTGGGCACATTGGGACAGAAATGCTTGACTTCTGGAATCCATTTTTCTGGGATGTTTTTTAAACTATCAGGGCTGTCAATGGAGAAACACATCAGTATAACATCAGTGTCTGGATAGGAAAGTGGCCTCAGGTGATCATAATCTTCCTGTCCAGCTGTGTCCCACAAAGCCAACTCCACCTGCTTTCCATCCACTTCGATATCTGCCACATAGTTTTCAAACAACGTAGGCACATAAACCTCTGGGAATTGGTCCTTGCTGAAGACTATGAGCAAGCATGTCTTACCACAAGCTCCATCACTAACAATCATCAGTTTCTTCCTGATGGCAGCCATCGCTTACAAAGGTGCTGAAAAACACACAGCTTCTGTGACAGTGGTTGTACAAAGTACCTGGAACTTCTCAGAAGCAAGACTCAAGGCGATGACTCCAAGTCCGGCCTCTTTGCGCTGAGGATGCCTGTCCGTAAGTCAGCAAGCTCGAAAACGAGAACCCACAGCTTCGTGGGAGACCACGCCAGTTTTATTAATCACACAACTGAATAATATTTCATTGCATGTGTGTGGTACATTTTAATTATCCATTCACAAGTTGATGGACATCTAGAGTTTTCACAATTTCTGGCTGATTTAAATAGAGAATCAAGCAGAGATGAGCAAGTTTCTCTGTAGTGATTTGGCATTCTTTAGGAATATGCCTCAATTTTGTGTATCTGGATTGTGGATATATGTTAGATATTTAATAAATCCTGAGATATCAGAGAAAGCACACAGTCAAATCCAAAGCAGACTGCTCAGGAAATCCTTGATCCTTGAATACAAGGATAAACATCTGAGAGTCAATCACACACACCTTTAATCCCAGCACAGAGAAAGTTTGGAGTGGTGACCAACAACCTTAATTCCATATCTCCCGAGTCAGAACGTCTTCTGTATCTGTGAGTTTTACACACCTTTAATCCTAATCTGGATGGAATAGGGTATATAAGGGCTGTAGAAACCCTTATATACAGCAGAAAGAGAAGTTACTGGCAGTAGTGACAGGCAGGAGCAACCAGGAACAAGGCTGAGGAAGTTCTAAGACAGCTGGGTGAGAATGGACTGTGGTGCTTCCTTTCTCTGATATTTCAATCTTCCCCCAGTATTTGACTCTGAGTCTCATTTTATACAACCAAATTTGTGCATCTACATTGGATTTTATGATAGATTATTTTTTCAGCTTTCCAAGGAAACTCCACATTTATTTTCACAGTGGCTGTACCGGTTTTCATCCTTCCAGCAGTGTTTTCCTTTTCCAATATCCACACCAGAATGTGCTCTCATTTGTATTATTAATCTTGATTTGCATTACCCTGTTGGCTAAAGATGTTGAATGTTTTTAAACGTTTTTCTGCTATATATGTTTCATATTTTGGGACCTTTATGTTTAGTTTTATGAACGATTTTTTATTATGTGTATTGATATTTTAAACCTTTCAATATTACATATTTGAATAGTTTTCAGGGTTGTCACTTTGTAATAGTCAATTAGAATTGTGTTAGTTTGAATAAAAATGGCTTTCATAGACCCATATGAAGTGGTACTAACCGGGTATGTGAACTTGTTGGCAGAAGTGTGTCACTGAGGTGGGTTTGGAGGTTTCAAAGTAAAATCCAGTCTGAGTGTCACTCTGTCTTCCTGAGGCCTACTTATTTACATGTCAAACTTTCAGCATCTTCTCCAGCACTATGCATGCCTAGACAAGTTTCTCCCATGACTATTTTGATTTGGCTCTTCTATGTCAAATGCACATATTCTATATGGAATTTGTATGGCAGTAAGAAAATAACATTCAGGAATTCATGGAAAGTACCAAAGTTCACTTCCTCAGCATCATATTTTGGTAACTAACAAAGGGTACTATTCCTGATGTTGTATATTAGTGAATGACTTTTTACTGTTTAATTAGTTATTAGATCATCTACAGGAGCCTTGGGAGAGCCTATTATTAAAGTACCCTGAAAATTATTGTCTTGATGGTGGACTAATTTTTTTTCTTATCCTTCTTCCTGACAAAGAAGCCATAATGCACTTAAACATGTGATATGACTTGAAGTTACTGATTGGGACTCAGAAAAAAAAAAGGAATGAGGCACTCAACTGGAATTATTAAATTTTTCTTCTGAATAAAGCAGGTTTAAGAGACAAAACCAGCTTAGTTTTAAGCACATTGGATGTGAAACACCCATGAGATACTCAAGAAAAAGTAATATCTTTGTCTGTGGGCTTTGCCTTGATTTGAAGATATCCTGTGAGAAGTGATCTCTGAATATAGCATTTCCACCTCTATAATTCAGGGATTCTTACTATGAAAAGAAATAGAAACAGAAGTGCTATGGGATTATGCGCTTATACACTTTAAAGCTTTGTTACTCATATTGGTTTAATAAAATGCTGATTGACCAGTAGCAGAAAGTTGAGTCGGGGCAACCAGACTAGGAGCATTCTGCAAAGAGGAAAAGCAGAACAGCCAATGCCAGTAGACACAGGAAAAAAAAAATGAGAATGCTAAACTAAAACAAAGGTACCGGTCATGTGGCTAAACATCAATATAAATCATAAGTTAGTTTAAAAGGGTTAGCAAATAATAATGCTGAGCCATAGGCCAAGTAGTTTATAATGAATATAAGCCTTTATGTGATTATTATAAATGGTTTACAGTGTGTTTAAAAATATACGTTGGCTTGGGAGAGAAAAGAAAAATAATACAGAAAGTCCTTAAAAATAAAGTAATAAAAAACATAAGCAATGTAAAGATGGAATATACACAGGAAGTTTGGATACTATATATTATTGAGTATATATATACATATATTACTATATATCTTTACGTTTTTTTGTCGAGCCCAACCTCGTCCTGCAAGGAAGACACGACACCATGCTCTTCTTTCTGCAGTTTTATTCAGGTACCTTGATTTCTGACTTCTGACTTAATTACTTACTACGGGGACTGACTGATTTGCTACATCTTCTCTCTCCTCTGGGGAAAACCAGCCCGAAGCCTAAATAGCCTCTGGCCAGCCCACTTCAGTACACCACATGGCCACCACCCATAGGTCCAGGTATGCGAAAGCAAGCCAGATCCTCAGCCTAGCCATATATGGAAATGTTTTATCACTGAGAGCACTCACCATGTGGAAGGTGGAGGGTAGAAGCCAGTGCCATCTTTAAGGCATGGCTGCAGCAGCTCCCTACATTTTTTGACAGCAGAGGAAGGAGCAAGGGCTGCTAAAAGACATTTTATTGTAAATGCTGCTTGAATGATCCAAGCTATATATTTTGAAAATGACTTGACTTTAAGTTAAAAAATATGTTACTTTGTAGAAGAGGTTTTATTTCCACAGCAATTGAAAGGCTTTGAATTTATTCCAAGCTAAAGAAAATAAGGTTTGATTGAAGAAGACCTCCCAGAAAATCCTCAGATGGGAAAACATGGCCCAGATGATTCAAATTTGTAGAGCCAAATTGCAGTTTCCTCTGAGTTCTGTATCCAGAACAGCTCCAAGGAGATTAGTTCAGATGTCTCAGCTTCTCCAAATACTTCAGTAAGGACTTAACCATAATTCTGAATTTTCTCAAGATTCCCATGAGATTACCAGCACTCCTAATCAGTTGAAAGTAGTCTAGAGAACTACGCTCACATCCCCCTCCGCCCAAAAATAGATTGTGGATGTTTGTCTTTTTATATAGATAAATAGACAATAGTAATACAGATATGGTAAGACAAAAATTATCAAAGGAGATTAAATTTGGTTTTTTTGTTTTAAAAAGGAAAAAAAAAGGAAAATGCTTTGGGACTATGATTTTGGACATCGTAAATATTTATCATTGTAATACTGATTTAATAAAACATTGATTGTCCAGAAGCTAGGCCAATCAATCAACTATAATATAAGCAGCTTCAGAACCCTGGTGGGACTGAGCAAAGTCAGGCAAGAAAGAGAATCTATAGCTACAATAATGAACTAAATCTTTGAACCTATGAGCCTTCCCCAACTAAATGTATTTCTTTTTACAAATTGTCATGGTCATGTCTCTTCACAGCAGCAGAAATCTTAAGTAAAACAAGACATTAATTTCTAACAAAATTATTTCTCCTTCCCTCAGTATTCTTTAGTTGGCTATTGTTATTTGGCAGGGGTGGGGAGAATGCTGTTTTTCTGTGAATGTTTGTATGCCTGTTTGTGCTGTATAGTTCTATCTAGTTCATATGTTATTTAAGCAAGCATACTGTTGATATATCAGGGGTTAATTTTTCAAGTTATTGCTTGGCAAAACTACCTTATAGAAGATTTGCTAAAAATCTGACTCATACATACTTGGTTAATTGATGGTCTCTCTCATTTAGTGTTTCTTGAGACGGGTATAGGAATTGTGTTGTAAATGTTTAAGTAGGGTCTGAACAGCCTATGTTTACTTGCATTTTTGCATTTGGGCAAGTTGCAACTTTCTGTAATGGCTTCCATCAGTTGGAAAGTAAAGATTTTTTGATGAGTGAGGAGGTATAACTGTTATTTGTATGTATATGGTTGAGTATTTAGAATGCTGTTAGAGGTTTTGCCAATCTATCAAAGGAGTAGTATCATGTACATGAGTGAAACTAGAAAATATTATTTTGAATGAGGTAACCAGATTCAAGAACAGAAATCATGGGAGCATATTCAATATACAGAAAGTAAAAAAATATTAAGTAATGCTAAAAACACCAGAAGAATCCACAAAGACTTATGTTATTATTTACCTAAAATTAAATATAATTTGTTGAATCCTTACTTTGTAAAGACAGAATTATAATTTGATAAATTTTAAAAGAGGTTAGTCTTTCTATAATTTAATTGTTAAATATTTGATTAGAGAATTTAAAAATAAGTGTTGATCTATATTTAAACTAAAACTATTCCAAGTAGTATGTAATATGTAATTGTAAAATAATCATATGTACATTTGAAATACTCAAAATAAGATTTACATTATGATCTCATTATGGTGGCACATACCTTTTGTTAAAGGACTTACAAGGTAGGGGCAGGAGGATTCCTGTACATTTGAAGTGAGATATGTCTACACAGAGAATAGAAAAAACAACCAGGGCTGTAGACCAGTACTCTGTCTCAAATATATATATATATATATATATATATATATATATATATATAATGCACTCTACTAAAGAACAATACCCATCTTTGTAATAGTTAAAAGATGCCAGAAATCCCATACATACCAACAATAACAGAAGCCTAGGGGAATAGAAATAATTATGAAATTCAACTAGAAATTTAAAAACATAACAGGATTATTGTATAGAAATGAAACATTTTCCACACAAATAGACAGCAAAGAACAATGGCATTATTAGAAATAATTATATTGCAATCACTTCACTATTAGGAGTTATATGAATTGAGTTAGAAATCTGAAATACTTTTGTATTCCAGGGGTGAACATAGGAAAACTTTTTGAAGACAAAGGAAAAAGATGTTCATGATCATTTGTTGATTCGTCATTACTGAAATAATATTTCCTTCTCTATTAATTACTCTATACACATGCTACTGAAACCTTATCACATGACACTGTGAATGTAGAAAACTACTTTAAAAATATTCCCTTCAATCCTTACACCCTGGAAATAATCTAGACCTAAAAGGAGAGAGAAAAATACATCAAAAATAGACACAAAATTGTAGAGGTCACTTAGTACAACCAGTTTACTTCAGAAGAATTCATAACTAATAAAATATATTGATGTTGAGCTGAGAATAATAATAAAACTGAGTTGTTCTAAATATTAATTAAAGAAGCACTTCCCTCGTCCACTACAGCTACTTTCTACTAATTATTGTAGATATAGATCAAATTGGGCAATTCATGATACTATGTCCATCGACTAACATGGAGTATTGAAAGACACTCCATAGACCACCATGGAGTATTGAAAAACACATTTTTGTTGATGTGTATAGAGTTAAAAATTGTATGGTATTTTATATAATTTAAGAATGCCTCTCTATATCTAAATGTAGTATGAAAACATCTATTATAGAAAATCATGATGTAATATACTTTAAACCCACTCATGTTATAATGTTAAATTTCAGAATGTAAATTATTTTAAAACTTTCTTATGAGCTTTTACTACAGTGGAAGAATTATCATTTGTTCTAAGATAAAAAAGGTCTCTGAATAAAATATTTTCTAGATAAATGTGTTTCATTTGGTTGATGTAGTAGTACTTGACCAATGAAAACAGTTTTTAGGTATTTATTTCTGATCCTTTGCACAATGCTAACAGGGAAATCAGACCTTTTAACTGAAATGGCAGTTTTTTGGCTGAGTTTCAAAACTAGGCAGGAGATCATGAGTATTCAAGCTACAACTTATCTCTAAAGCCTTACTGAGCTAAGTGGGAGTTTTGTACTTTAGCATGCAATAAATTAGGCCTCTAGTGATGTGGAAAGCAGAGGGCAGACAGATCCAGATGGCTCATGGCATAGCATCTAATTATCAATGATTTCAGGGACAGGGACAGTTCCAGATTGCTAGTGCCACAGTGGCTAAGGGTCAATGTTTGCAGGGAAAGGGAGTGAGTGCAAAATACAATGTCAATGATTAAAAAAATATTAGACAGAAAAACAACAACTGCAACAGATAAATAAAAATTTAGTTGACATGAACAAATACTGCTAAGTTTTGCAAAGCTACCAATGTCAATGGTATTATTAGAAGATTTGACTCTATATGGCACATAGTATTAAAATAAGCTGCAGTATACATATTCTAATAATTTATTTATTTTTATTTTTAAAAAGTTGAAGCAACAAGACTTTGTATCTAATAAATTTAATAAGATAGAAAAATAATGATTCCACAAGACCACATTGGATTTTAGTTCATTTCAATGCAATTGTTTATTTTTATATTTTTTTTCTACATATATAGTAATATATTACCAGGGAAAGAGATTTTTATCTTATTTTTCTTTCTATCATGACTAAACATTTTCAAATATGTCTTTTGTATAACTTTCTCTTTATTTCACTCTAATATGATGAATAATGGCATTGTTTTCAGCACCCTATGATTGATATTTCATAAATAATTAATACAAAATTATCTCAATCTAGTGTTTTTAATTTAATGCAAATATTAGCAAAAAGAAACAACTCAAGATACCTAATGATTGTTCATAATGTGAAGCAATAAGATGTTACTTATTACAAAAATTTTAGTATAAAATTTATCCAAAGAGCATTTAAAATTTAGAGAAATCATTATAGATTTAAGTGTCATTTCACTGTATCAATTAATAAGTGAGAAAGGGAAAAATTTTTAGAAAAACAATTCGCAGTTCTGCAGAACACTTCAAAGAACAATGCATGAGATGTATATTATATTTATCCAGTAAGAGATTTGAGGGGAAGGATAAGAATAATGTAACTGAAAATGTGGGCACCATGCTTGGTATCCATTTGAGATGGAGCAATTGCTTGCATCCTCTTTTTGCCATTAGAGTTATAAATTTCAGTAAGATGTTTACTTGTTTATGATATTAGTTCATAAAGTCAATGAGATAGATCACAATACAGCTTTATAAGAGAGGGTCATATTTTTATCCTTTTTTTAAAAATTTGTATTTTTTATGTAATATATCATGACTATAGTCCCCCCCTTCCATTCTGTTCCTCCTCACATTACCTACTATTCAGATTTATTCCTTTTCTGTCTCTGATTGAAAATTATCAGTACTTCAAAGAAAAAATGTTAAGATTAAACAAAATAGAACAATAAAATAAAACTAACACACGAGAACAGGACTAAATTAACACAGGAAAAGATCTCATGAAAAAGCTTAAGAAACAGGTATAGAGAAAAAGATGCACATGTTTGCAAACTCAGATTATAAAATCTAGACTGTAAGCAATAATAAATATGCAAGTTACATTGACGGTGTGTGTGTGTATGGGAGAGAGAGAATAATAAATAATGTAAAAATAAACACACAAAACAAAAAAATCAGTATATTGGGTGAGAACAGACATCCAAAGATATTATGGAATTAGGTTTTTTTTTTTTTTATTCTATTCAGTTATGTTAGCTTTTTCTTTACCTAATGTTATATTATTATTATATCATTGAAGGATGTTTGTTTTCTAATGAGAGACTGAAAGTGGGTCAGACAGGAGGGGAAATGGAAAGGATCTAGAAAGAAGAAAGGAAGTAAAATCTACAACCATGATTAAATTATGTTAAAAATAAAAATTAGTTTTCAATAAAAAGGAAAAAGCTCAGCCTCTTTAAATATCAAAACTATCTTTACAATTGCAAAGTTTCTCAGAAATCATGCCTCATAAGCACCTTAGACCTCTCAGGATGGCTAAGATCAAAAATACAGATGATAGCCTATGCTGGAGAGGATGTGGAATAAGGGGAACATTCCTCCATTGTTGGTAGAAGTGTAAACTTGTTCAGCCACTCTGGAATGCAATATGGCAGTTTGTCAGAAAACTTGGAATCACTCTCCCTAAGGATCCAGCAATACCACTATGGGGCATATATCGTAAAGATGCACATTCACACTCCAAAAACATTTGCTCAACTATGTTCATAGCAGCATTATTTGTAATAGCAAGAACCTGGAAACAACCTAGATGCCTCTCAACTGAGGAATGGATTAACAAACTGTGGTACTTCTAGACAATGGACTACTACTCAACAGAAAAAAGAATGATATCCTAAAATTCCCAGGCAAATAGATGGATTTGAAGACTATCCTCCTGAGCAATGTCTCACAAATCCAGGATAAGCAGGGGATGTACTCACTCATTAGCTGACTTTAAGCAAATACATTCTTATATCATTGAAAGATGATGGATGAATAAAGATGATTGCTTCCTCTATTTAGAGCTTCATTTCTTTTTTTTCTCTCTCTCTCCTTGTTGTTTCTCTCTTTAAAACACACACCAAAAAAAACCCACAAAAAAACATTTGACTGTAGAAGGGTTGCTTAGCAGAATTTTGTGTTGGCCATAGTGCATTTGTGGGCATTAGCTGTGACTTACTATGCTTTCTTCATCTGTAGCTGAACCTAATCTGGCTTGGGGAGCTTTAGCTTTTATTTTCTATATTTCATATATTTTAGAGAAAACAAGTTTTATAACTGTAGTTTTTAGCTATCCTGGATGTTTTGCTTTTTTATATAAAATTTCATATTGATTTTCAAAAACCAACAAAAAAATTAAAGTAAATTAAAAGTTTGTGCCAGTAAGAATTAACAAGGAAAGTCACAATTTAATAAATAATAAGAAAGCCAAGGTCCAACAACATTAAGTTTGGTGTGAGATGACTGGAACACATTTAATATCTAGAATCACTAGGGCTTTGTTTCTCAAGCTCTGCTGTAAGTAGTACATACAGTCATTATCAGGGGCTCAGGATGACAATGCTCTACAGCAGTTTCTTTCCATGATAGTCATCTCTTACTACCAGGTTACTCTAATATTCAGAATTGTAGTTGCAACTAGGCTGTACTTTTGTCTACTGCCTTTCCTGGTCTCTCTCTGGAGACTCTGACCACAAAACATGATTTTAATCTTCAACTTCTACCCATTACACCTTCAGTCCTGGGGTAACTGAGGATAAACTTTTAATAATGACCTCTTCTAGGCTCTAGGAGACCAAGCTTTAGCTGCTCCTCATGACCCTTTCATGAGTTCAAAATGAGCACTTCCTGTGACATTATTACATTATTACATTACATTATTACATTAATAATTCTCACTTCTAGCAACAAGATACAGCCATGATCGATCTCAGGAACATAGCTTTTGTGTACTGACTCTGAAAAATAATACTTCCAGGTTTATAATCATTTATAATTCTGGTGTATTTTCTTTCTTTTTTATTCATTTTTTTAATTTTTATAGTATAAAATCTCATTTTTTATCCACATATCTTCTTTATTCCCTTCCCTCCCTTCTGGTCAGTTTTCAGATTCCCTCCTCCCCAGCTCCCAACCCCTCCCCAGATAGTGTAAGAGGTCCCAAGGTGGATTAGCTCAGCATCCACTCCAGACAAGTCCGATTTTCTCATCCTAATAGACAGACTGCGTTAGGTGTTCCTCTGGAAGGAATGGGCTCCAAGGTGCCAGTCCATGCACAGAAACACCCGTCTGAACCCTCCCCTCAAGGCTCCACATACTGCCCATTCCAGTGGATAGCTGCCTATCCTTGGAGGACCTAGTTCCTTTTCCTGATGATTCCCCGGTGGTTGTTCTTGATTCAGTGATCTCCCCAGAGTTCCATCCAGGGATCACTGTGAGAATTTCCCTCATAGTCCCTATCCCTTTGCTCATATAGAGTCTCCCCCATCTGCTGTCAGATGGAACAGAGACTCACTATCAACTGGACCAGGGACTCAGCCCAGTGCTCAGCCATGTATCCCTGCCTCTACTTCTATTCATTATTGGATGTAAGTTCTGTGATGGCACTTAGGGTGGCTATTCATTTGATTACGCATAAGTCCTATTCAGGCAACACCTTCGCTATTGGTTGAAGACCTAGGCAGGGATATCCTATGAGTTCTTGGAGGTTTCCCTAGCACCTGGATTTTTTCCTATCCCATATTTGCTTCCTCTATTTAGAGCTTCATTTCTTTTTTTTTCTCTCTCCCTCCTTGTTGTTTCTCTCTTTAATCATGCCCTTCTCTCATGATTTGTTCCCATCTCTTCTTGGTTGCAACTTCGTATGTTCCCAAATACCTAAGGAGATCTTCTCTATTTTCTCTTCCTAGGGGACTCCCTGGATGTCTTTCTTTTTTTTTTTTTCTTCCTTCTTTATTTTGTATTTATCAAAAAAAAAAAAAACACAGTAAAAAGAATTTAAAATGTGGAAGAGTTAACAATAACTATACAGAGGATAAGAATGATAAGCATGGCTTATCAAGGGAAGAAATACAAACAAGATTGCTACACATATATTTTCTTTGTGTTCATCTTTCCCTCTGAATTTTTTTTTCCATCCCTGTATATCCTTATTCAAGGTCTCTTCCCCCTCCCAACACATCTGGTCATTTTTTCCTCTGCAAATCCCCATCTCCTCCCTGGGCAGGGAGCAGACAGTCCTATGGTCCCACTGACCCAGTAATGCTTAGATCAGTCTCCACTTCTGGCCAAATCCAGTTCTTTCCCCCCTCCCTCAAGAGTGAGTCAGGTGTTCCTCTAGGTGGAGTGGGATCCAAAGGGACAGTCCAGGGTGTTTCTGATCCCAAGCTGTTCCGTGGTTGTGGTTTGCCACTTGGGCATGTTTGGCTTTTTTTCTTGTTTGTTTGTTTAGAGACCACTAGTGAGTGAGTACATCCCCTGCTTATCTCTCTGAGTTTGTGAGACTTCGCTCAGGAGGATATTCTCCAAATCCATCCATTTGCCTGTGAATTTTAGAATAT
>PVIH01021696.1:0-29050 GCA_004025045.1 Sigmodon hispidus | reverse complement strand
GGGAGGGCAGGGGTGGGGAGAAGAGGGGTGCTGTTACAGAGTGAGTTTAAGTTCAGGCAAGGTAATCAAGGATGCTCCTTCCCAGTGTAAAAAGGTTTTTTTAAAGAGGACTGGAGTTGTCACTGGTAGAGTCAGTCCTGCTTAGAGTGTACAAATCTGTAGGTTCAATCCCCAGCACAAAATAAAGGGGCAGATGAAGAGGATTTCAAAAGTCAGGTAAATTTTTTAACTTGATAAACACTAAGGATATACAACATAGAAATATAAAGGGTGAAATCTGGATTTGAAAAGAAAGGCTAAAAGGCTATTGTGGGGCTGTGGAGACGGCTCCGTTGGTAAATTGCTTGCTGTACAATCATGAAGAACTGACTTTGATGTCCAGCACCCACGTAAAAATTCTAAGTATGGACCTTCAACTGCCATATACACATATATTACATGTGCCTTACACATATGAACACACAAGATACAGAGAGAATTACTGTGGAGATTATTCAAAAATTTAATAAATTATATGTTCATTGATATCCATAATAGTATTTTAGAAAACTTATTAACTCTAGCTAAATAAAATCTCTTCTTAAGATATTTTATTTGAAATGTTAATGGACTGGACATTACTCATGTAATTGTTGCTTGTATATATTGTATACAATTATTGTACCTATTATGTATAGTTTGTATTATGTTAGTTATAATCTTTTTTATTTTGACACAGAAGGGATATATGGTTATAATTGTATATTTAATAAGATCAGCCTGAATTAAATAAGATCTCTTCTTAAAATTTTCTAAAGTTATTTCAGTATGTGGACATATGCGTGCAGGTGGAGAAGCCATAGGCATCATTGGATCTTCTGCAATTAGGGCTACAGGAAGTCATGAGCCGCCCTACCTGAGTGCAAACATTTGTTTTTAACTTCTGAGCCATCTCCTCAGCTCCAAAACTAACATCTAAAGAAGTGGATCTTCTACTAGAGACCAAGAAACTGAAATTCAAAGAGGAAAAGGCTCTTGCCCAAGAGTCACAGCTGGCCAGCAACAGCAGCCGAATAGCAGGCCCAGGTCCATCTGCCTCCAGGGCCTGTGCAGCTCTGTCCTCTGCAACATCCCCAGGAAGCAAGAGACAGGGCTGAGATCCAGTGTCCCCAGGATGCAGTCGTGACTATGGTGCTAAAGGGGTCCTTAGTATTGTCATGGTGTCACTCAATCCATTCAACACAAAATGCTAGGGGACAATGATAAAACAATCCCCAGGAACAGAGTCTACACACTGGTGGAGGAGATGGACGCTCATTAAGTTGTAGAGTCAGTCCAATATTTATAATTACAGAATGAGATGAGAAGCAATGAGGAAAAGGAAGTTGACCAATGCAAAGAAATGGCAGCAGGCTTCCCTGAACTGAACTTCAAAGAGTAAATAAGAACTAAGAATTAATGATGTAGACAGAGGGGAGAGTGAGCAACAGGCTGGGTAGGAAGGATCATGATCTCCCAATAAGGGAGTTCCCAGTGGCAGCAGGTGCATGATGTGAGATAGGAATGACGGAAAGCTAGACCTGAGTCTGGAGTGCCAGCACCCATATGAAAGGTCAGGCCCAGTGGGATGTGACTGTGATCCCAGTGCTGAGTGAAGACATAGAGCTTTCGGACCAGCCAGTCTGGCTAAATCGGACAGTTCCAAGTTCAGTGAGAGACTCTGTGTCCTAGCTGCTTTCTATTGTGATAAACACCAGGACCAGAAGCAACCTAGCAAGAAAGGAGTTTATTTGGCTCTCTTCTACCACTCTGCAGGACCACCTGCCCGGGGCGATGCCACCATGGTGGGATGACCCCTCCCACTATGTAAGAGATGGCTCAGCAATCAAGAGCTCTTTATTGCCAGTCATGGTGGCCCACACCTTTAATCCAGCACTTGGGATTAAAGATCAAGATCAGCCTGAACTACAGAGTAGGGCAGCCATGTACTTTTTTAAAAAGTACATTTTGCTTTTTTTGAGGTTTTTTTAGAGTTTTTTTTTTAACATACCCACCACTGTTCCCCTCCCTTCCCTCTTCCCAGTCATCCCCCAGCCTCTCCTCACCCCATCCTGCCAACCATTTCTCAGAGAGGGTAAGGACTCCCAGAGTGAATCAATGCAGTCTGGCATATCCAGTTGAGGCAGGACCAATCCCCCCGCCCCAGTATCTAGGCTGGGCAAGGTGTTTCTCTGCAGGGAATGGGCTCCAAGAAGCCAGTTCATACACCAGGAATAAATTCTGGTCCCACTGCCAGGAGCCCTACAAATTGCCCAGTGCATTCAACTGTCATCCACATTCAGAGGGCCTTGTTCAGTTCTATGTAGGTCCCCCGGCTGTTAATTCAGAGTCAGTGAGCTCCCAACAGCTCAGGTCAGCTGTCTCTGTGGGTTTCCTTACCATCTTGGCCCCTTTGCTCATATAATCTCTTCTCCTTCTCTTTGACTGGACTGGGAGCTCAACCCCGTACTTAGCGGTAGATCTCTGCATCTGTTTCCATCATTTGCTGGATGAAGGTTTTAAAATGACAGTTAGAGTGATCATAAAATTGATTATAGGGAAAGGCCAGTTTAGGTACCCTCTCCACTATTTCTTGGAGTCTTAGCTGAGGTCATCTTTGTGGATTCTTGGGTATTTCCCTAGCACCAGGTTTCTCTCTAACCCCACAGTGACTTCTTCTATTAAGAATCTATTGCATTGTCCTCCCTCTCTGTCCCTCTCCAGCTCAATCATCTCATTCCCTCACGTTCTCTTTCCACCTCCCCTTACTCCTCTTCTCTATGCTCCCAATTTACTCAGGAGATCTTTTCTATTTCCTCTTCCCAGGGGGATCTATGGATGTCTCTCTTAGGATCCTCCTTGTTACCTAACTGGTCAAGGGTTGTGGATTGTAGCCTGGTTATCCTTTGCTTTACAAGTAAAATCCACTTATAAGTGAATACATATCATGTTTGTTTTTCTGGGTCTGTGTCACCTCATTCAGGATGATTTTTTATAGTTCCATCCATTGCCTGCAAATTTCAGGATGTCGGTTTTTTTTTTTTCCTGCTGATTGGTACTCCATTGTGTAAATGTACCACATTTTTTTTTATTCATTCTTTGGTTGAGGGACATCTAGGTTGTTTCCCGGTTTTGACTAATATGAATAATGCTGCTATGAACATAGTTGAGCTAATGCCTTTAGGGTAAGAATGTGTATCCTTTGGGTATATGCCCAATAGTATTATTGCTGGATCATTGGGTAGATTGAGTCCCAATTTTCTGAGAAACCACCATGCTGATTTCCAAAGTAGCTGTACAAGTTTAATTCCAACCAGCAATGGAGGAGTGTTCTCCCTGCTCTACATACCCTCCAACATAGGCTGTCTGATGAGATGGAGGTGGGTCACAGTTGTTTCAGCTCAGGGAGACACTACACAGGAGAGTCTGTAGAAAGCAAAGAAGCTGAGGATGCTGAGATGTGAGTTTGAGTATTACACCATGGCATCTGCACTCAAAAGAAAAAAAATAAGGAACAGGTGTGAGGTTATAAGAGGCTGAGGAGAAGCAGATTGTGGTCCAGCTCCCTGGGGATCTGATGCTCTCTTCTTGCCTCCACAGGTACACACACACACACACACACACATACACATAAATGAACAATAAAATCAATCTTAAAGCACACAGGAGTCCTTTCTCTGGGCTCTGGAAAAGATAATTCTAAACCTTCCCATGAGAATTTGTAAGCAGAAGCATCCTTCACATAGCTTTGGTATTCAAATGTGTTCTACCTGGATGGTGTGGCAAAGCCCAAGCTGTGGCACATGTACATGCAGAATGAACATGGC
The DNA here is from genome assembly GCA_004025045.1 of Sigmodon hispidus. NCBI lineage: Eukaryota > Metazoa > Chordata > Mammalia > Rodentia > Cricetidae > Sigmodon > Sigmodon hispidus. The sequence continues at coordinate 25,205 of PVIH01021696.1, read as the reverse complement.
CAGTCACATCAACAGTTTTAATTCAAAGAAGAAACAGAGAAGGCACCCCAGAGCATTAACATTGGGCCACATCAGTCCACATCTTTACCCCTGGGAAGAACAATAGATCAAATATTTCCAAGAATAAAAATTAATACATTACAACAAAACTTGGGTGTAGACAGAATAGAAATAGAAGATAGAGAGAAAGAGACTAAAAGGTTTTTTTTATATATTGCCCCAATGACAATGCATACTTCAGAGCGCAGATCCACCTGATGATAAGTAAGCAGATTAAAGAAAGCCAGCTAAAAGACACCACAACTAAGCAAACACAGCCAGAATGTGGGCCATGAGAGCCCACAACCATCCCTGCAGCAGGTCAAAGGCACGGGAAGGGGAAGAATAGAGAAGAGAATCCAGGCCCCACCAGATTGAGTGAGACTTCAAGACAGAAAACTAAGGCTTGCTTGGAATTTGTGTGACACCTGATCTAGCAGCAAAATGTTTTTGTAGTTTTAATGTCTTTTTATGTCTCAAAAATTTGCATTTTAAATGCAACTGGAGATGCTTTGCATGATGTGATCTTGTGTCTAAGAAATAATGTTTTGGATAAGGAGATGGCACCAATGAATAAGTGCTTCCCACACAAACATGAAGACCTAAGTCCAATCCTCAGAACCCACCATTTTAAAGCCAAGAACTGTGGCAGATATGTACATTCTGAGCAACAGGAAGGCAGAAACAGATGGGTCTCTCCTCTGCCTAGACTACTTGGTGAATTCTAGGCCAATGCAAGACCCTGTCTTGGAAAATAAGATCCTGAGGAATAATGCCCAAGATTGTCTTCTTGTACCCACATGCATGAACATGCACACACAGGAAGAAAGAAATTGTGCGTGCATGTGTGCGTGCATGCGTGCATGTGTGTGTGTGTGTGTGTGTGTGTGTGTGTGTGCTTGTTTGGTAAGATTTTTACTGTGTACCCCCAGGCTGACTAGGACTCTGTGTAGCTGGAGCAAGCCTTCAATTCACAGCCATCTTCCTGTCTTAGCCTCGTAAGTGCAGAGATTACAGGTATGCACTATGATGCCTACAGAAAAATTATACTTGTAGATAGTTACTGAAGAATTTGGAGGGAAATGTGATGTCTAGGATTTATAATTTACAATTGCTCAGCAAAGAAAAAAAGGGCCAATATGGTAAAACACTAACAATCATTAAATGAGTGATACACGTCAATGTGGATTATATTCTTGTTTGTAGTTTTATGTATGTTTCATAGTAAATAATTGGAGATCATTTAAGAAAACAGTGAACTCATCTAGAATATATACTAATTCTACTCTTACAGAAATACTAGTTATTTTTCTAAACTGTGGAATGAGAACACGTCCCAGTGTTGAAGCCCAGCTGACATTTGCCCTGCTTCCATTATGAAATACCAGAACCAGAAAAAAAATAAGCCCTTTGTACCATGAGGTGAACCAATAATAATAAGGTCACCCATCTAGTTCATCCTAATCTAATTCCTGAAAGTGTGACCTCCCTAATAAAAAAGTGTCAGTGGAGCTAATGCCTTTGGAGTGCGACTGTGCATCTTTAGGGTATACACCCAGAAGTGGTATTGCTGGGTCCTTAGGGAGATTGATTCTCAATTTTCTGAGAAACCGCCATACTGCGTTCCAAAGTGGCTGAACAAGCTTACACTCCCACCATCAATGGAGGAGTGTTCCCCTTGCTCCGCATCCTCTCCAGCATAGCCTGTCCTCTATGTCTTTTATCTTAGCCAATCTAACAGGTGTCAGGTAGTATCTCAAAGTTGTTTTGATTTGCATTTCTCTGATGGCTAAAGATGATGAGCACTTTTTCAGGTGCCTTTCAGCCACTCGTAATTCTTCTGCTGAGAATTCCCTTTTTAGATCTGAACCCCATTTTTTGATTGGGTTATTCAAGGTTTTAGGCTCTAGATTCTTGAGTTCTTTATATATCTTAGAGATCAGTCCTCTATCACTTGTAGGGTTGGTGAAAATCTTTTCCCATTCTGTAGGCTGTCGTTTTGTCCTATTGACAGTGTCCTTGGCTTTACAGAAGCTTCTTGGCTTCAGGAGATCCCACTTATTGATTGTTGGTCATAGCAACATTATTTGTAATAGCACGAACATGGAAACAACCTAGATGTCCCTCAACTGAAGAATGGATTAACAAACTGTGGTACATCTACACAATGGAGTACTACTCAGCAGTAAGAAAAAATGATATCCTAAAATTTGCAGGCAAATGGATAGATTTGGAGAATATCCTCCTGAGCGAGGTATCACAAACTCAGAAAGATAAGCAGGGGATGTACTCACTCATTAGTGGACTCTAAACAAACAAACAAACAAGAAAAAAAGCAAAGCATGCCCATGCTGCAAACCACAACCACTGAACAGCTTGGGATCAGAAACACCCTGGACTGACTCTCCTTGGATTCCACTCCCCCTCGAGGAACACCTGACTCAGTCTTGAGGTTGGGGGGAGAAAACTGGATCTGCCAGGAGTGGAGACTGAACTAAGCATTATTGGGTCAGTGGGACCATGGGACCGCCTGCTGCCTGCCCAGGGAGGGGATGGGGAGTTGTGGAGAAGAGAGAATGACCTGATGTGGTGGGAGGGGGAAGGGACCTTGAATAAGGATATACAAGGTTAGAAAGTGTGACTTCTTTGTTCATAATAATAATAATGATAATTAAAAAATAAAAAAAAGTGTCAGTGGCCTCTGTGGTGGCTTAGCAGGTGAAAGTATTTGCAGCCACACCTGAAGTCCCTAGTTGTACCCTAGCATGTCACTGTGAAGGGAAAAGCAGACCGCAAAAATGTCCTCTAACTTAAACAAGGGCCTGTGTGCCATCTCCCATGTACACACATAAAATTCATGGTTTTTATTCCTAAGAAAGAAGATATGTTTTCCATTTCAGAATGCTAAAGTCTAAAATAATGCCACATTCTCCATGAGAAAACTGATTGCCATTGTGAACAGATTGGTGTTAATCTTGCAGGGCTTTTCTTTGATTCTTGAGTTTTCTATCTGGGTGCGGCAGTGCACTCCAGCAATTAGAGCATTAAGAGGATTATAGGTTCGAAGCCAGCCTGAAGCTGATCACACAAAGCTAATCAAAAACAACTCTGAGCTTTCTTTAAATGCCAACACATATTGAATTGACCTTCTTGTGGTCTTACTGCCTTTTGACTTTTTTGAAAATATCATGTAGTCAGTTTTTTGACCTGTCCTAGCCCCGAGGTCTGGACCTGCTTTCCCACAGCCACTTAGTTCCAAATAATCACATAAAGGTTTATATTCATTACAAGCTGTTTGGCCTATGGCTCAGGCATATTACTATATAACTCTTATATTTAAGTTAACCCATATTTCTTATTTATGTTTAGTCACGTGACTTGGTACCTTTTCTCAAAGCAGCATTCGCATCTTCCTGCATCTGTGTCTTCTAGATCTCTCTCTTACCCCACCCTCCTTCATCTTTATCTCTGCTTAGATTGCCCACCGGCTTCTATGCCGCCCTGTCATAGGCCAAAACAGCTTCTTTATTAACCAATGGTAATAAAACATATTCACAGTGTACAGAAAGACATCCCACATCAGTATCATTAAACTGTTACCCCTTTTCCATATAATTCACCTAACAGAGTATAATTTGATGTGTTTTTAAGGACTGAACAAGCAATACCATGATCAATTTAGAACACACCCTTCACCCAGTACAAGCCCCACATCCATTGGCAAACTCTCTCCATCCCTCACTCTGACCCACACTCCCAGCCTCAGGCAGCCAGATAATTATTCAGTCTTCTAAGAATTCGCCTATGGTAGGTATTTGCTATCAATGGAAGCACACAACATGTAGTATTTTTGATTGGCACCTTTCACTTGACCCAATATTTCCAAGGTTCAACAATGTTGTAGCATGTATCATTACTTTATTCTTTTACTACTTTAAAATTTTTTAAATTTTTATTACATGTACAAGTGTTTTTTATAAGTAGAGGGCATTGGATCCTCTACAGACAGTTGTGAGCTGCCTTGTAGTGCTGGGAATTGAACCCAGGTCCTCTAGAAGAGCAGCCGCTGCTCTTAACTGCTGAGTCATCTCTCTAGTTGCCCTTTGTACTTTTAAATACTATTCTATTCTATGATTTTATTGTAATTCTATCAATGAATATTAGTCCTCATTTTGGCTACAGTTCTGCTATGCACATTTGTATGAAAGTTTTAAGAGTAGAATTAGGTACTATTTATACAAAAAGAGGTTATTGTGATCTGGATGAGTATTACTGTGAATCTGTTGCTCCCTTTGAATTCTTTGACCATCTTAATATTAATTCTTCCAGTCTCTGCCTACCTATGCACACACAGCTACTTACATCTGCTCTGAATAATTCTCAAGTATAATCCACTAAATACGCATTTCCTTACTGGAGAAGAAACCGGGTGGCTGAAGGACAGGACCTTTGTATGAAGCACTGAATGTTTATATGTATCATTTAAAATTTCTTCAATGTGCATACATCCCTCACTATCCACCCCCTCTTTCTCCCAGTCCCATACTTCTCCCACCTACACCATAAAGCTAGGGATGAACCCAGAGTCTTGTAATTACTCTACAAATGCTGTCTAAACTATACCCCCAGTCATTTTCCCTCAGTGTGTCTGACTGTTCATTTATCAAAATGTAGACACCAAAGAAACTGTGGAATCACAGGGTCTGGACAGAACTCTGTTAGTAATGCTGGGGAAATCATCTGTTCAGGGAAAGCTAAAAGTCTTCAGAAAGCACCACTTTCCTGTTTATTTCTTTGAGGACAGGAGACAGGAAAAGAGGAGCCAGACATTTTTGGAAGATGTCCACGGTGGTGGCATACAGGAAACAAATGTCCTTATCATCTCAGTCATTGTATGTTTCTTTGTCCTGAGTTTGATATGGAAAATTAAGACACAAATTTTCTGGAGGCTCACTGAACTGAAACATGGGTTAGAAGGAGTGTTTGGTGCTTATTTTTTGTAACAGTAATTCTTTGGGTATGGCTGGCTGGGATCCTAAGTCCCTCTTCTAGTTAAGATACTTGCTTTGGTAAGCTATCTCCAGATTATAATGCTCTAACACAACCCCAGGTCAACCTTGCAAGACTTGCCACCTTCTCTAACAGAGATGTTGAGGAAAACTTCTAAATAGTCGGCTGCACCTAAGAGGGTTTGCAGAGTGCTGAAAGATTCCAATGCCACTCATCTTTGTCAAGTTAAACTCATTAACTTGGTTCTCCATGGAGTGGACAGAGGATCCAGGCAAGGATAGGCAAGTGTCTGGTAGCAAAGACCGGGGAGCCAAGACATTAAAAGTGAAGATACATATATATTTGTTTGTAACTTCCAAAATCAGTATATCTACAAAGAAATAGATGGTAGGTATCGATTGCCAATTTAACACAATCACAGAAGAAAATCATATGGGCATGCCTGTGAGGGATTTTATACAGTAGATTAGCTGAATTGGAAACATGCATCCCAACTGTGGGCAGCACATTCCATGGGCCAGGGGCAGAATGAATAAAAAGGAGCACTGCAAAATTTTCTCCCTCCCTAGAATGGTGAATCAGAATAGACCCTTCACTCCTGAAGTGGCTTTGATCATGTATTTTGTTACAGCAATGAGGAAACCTAGTGAGTAAGGAAATGGACTGAGCCTTGAGATCGAAACCCCCTAGAGAAAACACATCACAGAGACACATACTTAATAAAATTTATTTTAAAAAAGAAAAATAATTTATGCCCTTGACAAAATAAAAGATCTAATAATATAAATGTTTCTTAGAAAATATATGAAAAGATAATATAACAAATATTAATAAATCAACATTCACATGACATCAAAAGTGGCAATAATTCTACAAGAAACATAAGGGAGGTGCTGACCTAAACACAGCAGAATCTCTGGAAAGGGGTCCCATTCCTTCTTGTCCTACAATGAGGTGTGTTCCTGTTTTTAAGAAAACCTGATGCAAGTGAATCTAAGCTTAGGAAGCTGATCTGTTAGGAAGTTGATTATTTATTTGCACCACAAAATAATTCTTTACAAAAAAAAATTCTGTCAAGGATCTTTTCAATACCAAGTTTCCTAATGTGTTTAAGATACAATTAACCAAATTCACACGTTCTTAACTTCTTTCCAGTGTGGTAGCCATCCTCAGCCTTCTGGTTCTCCCGTCCTGAGCTCCTACTTTTCTTGATCCATCTTCATTCTGGTTACTGTTCACTTGGTGCTCTTAGGATAAGGAAGATATATATTGTGTGGCAGGGAGGGGGCGTAATGAACTCATGAGTCACTCAAACAGAACCAAGTGAGGGGAAAATTGGGGTTCTGTGTGTGTGTTGGATGTGACCAATTCTTGATGTGGTGCTTTTGAGGCCCCTCTCCAAGAAGGAACATCTGACTCCCTGAGAAGGAGCAGCCCGATAGAGCCCTCCTTGGATGGGACATGTCTTCAGGAGGATGCTTGAGGACCTATTTGTCACACTCCTCCTGGCTGCCTTCAGCACAGTGGTAATGTTGTTCACAGAACTCCTGGATCCGGCTACAAGCCTCCAGCATCATCACCTCCGGGACAGTGATAACAACTCTGAAGAAATTTGGGTACTCGAAACACTGCAAAAACAAGGACTTGTTATCACCAAGGCAAATGCATTCGATACTGGCTCACCCTAGCATAGCCAGGCCTTCAGTCTGCACAAGACAGGGCAATGCCATTGCATCAGGGTGTCAGTTTGCTCCACACCCCATCCCCAGAGTGCTGAGTCAGCAACTGAATCAACTCATCTTAAAATAGACTGTTCTCCTCCCACCCACAGCAGCGATTCCAACTTTTCTTCCTGGTCCTGAGTGGATAATGATGGAATAGATACTGGTTTTAGGTAGAAGCCATAAAACACATCAGTTGGAATCTTATCAGTGAGAATGCTTGACATAGGAAGGTTAGGCTCAAACACAGCTCAGGAAGACCCCAGTGTCTAGGGGGTTGTTGGGAATGTGCAGAGACACCAGCACTCACCGTTGCTGGAAGGCAGTGGACAGACTGCTCAGCAACTAACCGCTCTGTGAACTCCACATCATTCTCAAATTCCGGAAAATGTTCCATCTCAATTCCAACCTAAATCAACGATAAAAGAGAGAGGCCAGCATGTCACCAGAGGAACATATGCCAGAAATGAGAGCAGAGACTCCTTGAAAGCTGTCTGGGAACTCTCCCCACCCCCATAACTAAGAGCACCAACTCTCAGGAACTCGGGGCTCCTTGCAGGGAGGAGAGGGCATGTTTATGTTATAGTTTAGTTTATTGGAGGGTTCCTTCCTGGATATTGATAAATGAAAACAGAAAGGGGAATGCCATTTCTCTTTGCTCAAAAGAAGTAAAGTTAGCATTAGGACCAAGCCATTTTTACTTTGTAGGGTCTACCTTATCAGACATTTAGCATCTCTGGGCTACAAATGGTAATAGTGACCCCAAAGACAAAATTCCTATGTGGTCCCCTACCTCTAAAGGAACCAACATCACTCTCAGTCATGAAACACAAAACATGCCCCTGTATCTATGCACAAGATGAGCGACTATACTGAAGAATTAGATTATTGAAAGAGTTTTGTGAACACAGGTTAAATCAAAGCACTGGAATAATTTTTTTAAAACTTTATTTATTTGTTTATTTATTTATTTGCCTTGGTGTTTGCCTGGAACTGGAACTACAGACAGTTGTTAGCTCCCATGTGGGTGCTGGGAATCAAACCTGCGTCCTCTGGAAGAGCAGATGGTGCTCTTAACCGCTGAGCCATCTCTCCAGCCCCCCACTGGAATAATTTATAACAAGACAATTCCCCAAATGAGGAAGACCTGTGCCTAACTCATTGTCTTTATAAATGGAGGCATACCCTGTGTGTCCACTCATGACAATCCCACCAAGCCATTCTCCTGTGATTTATCACTTACACACACACATACACACACACACACACACACACACACACACTTACCATAAGGTACATGGCTCCAGAAGGACAAACTGGCTGGAGTCCAGGAATGGCAGCCAATGCCCCATAACAGAGGTCTGCATTGGACTACAAGAAGAGGTAGAGAGAGAAAAAAAAAATCAAGGAGCAAATTTTAAGTGAAAGAAAAACATGATTTTTACATGTAATGTTTTGTATAATAGAGTTATTTTTTTAAAAAAGAAAAAAAAATCATTGAAGACCAAAAACCTGGGCCCAACGATATAGCACAGAGAGGTAACCAGAACAAAACCCCATCACTTAAAGTTCTTAGCAAGACAGAGCAAATTCCAGGAAGTGAGAGGAAAGTGTCTATGGACAATGACATTGATCCACCTTCTGATTCGGAAGCCCCATACTGGAACAGTGCTCCAGAAATTAGGGCCAATCCAATTATTCCTCATTCCTCTGATGTGATCTCTGGCTCACAGATTCCCCAAGCACAAGGCTTCAAGATGCCCTTTACCTTGAGGAAGCTTAAAGTGTCATGGTAGAACTCTTGAGGGGTACGCTGAAGGATACTCTTCAGAGCCCCTTGAACAATGGTGCATGGTCCCAGGATCCGCTGACTCAGCTTCACCAACCCATCTCGAATCTAGAATCCACCAGGAAACAAATTAGTTAGCCTTTCTGCAACATCTCTGTGTTGTAACTCTATTCTGACCTTTTTTGTTAGGTTTTTTTAATCTCAGGAAATGATGGCATCTAGTGACCGTCTTACATTAGAACACCTGAACCTGCAGACCTCTCTGTCACAAGCCTGCATGTGTCCATGGGCATTTCTCTGCACCCAGTTTTTCTTGAGTGTAAAATGGTGTCAGGGTGTTATAAAGATAAAATAAAAATAAGGTTCATAAAACATGAATGATAGTGCTGTCATTGCTGTGATTGAGAACAGGGTTTGGATGAGAGATATTTATCATATGTTCATTTGTCAGGTTTCCAGACACTTTGAACAATACTGTCAGGAACAGAGAAAACCCTACTTCTACAACACAGAGGATTCAAACCAGATATGCATACCAAATTATTCATGCCATTTTACCAGATTGCTCTCACCTCATTGCCAAAAATGTCTCTTCGATCATGGATGAGGATCCAGCCCAGCCTCCAACCAGGGACCAGCCAGCGCTTGGCCAGCCCACCACAGGACAGAATGGGGACGTTGGTGCTGAGGGTGGCCAGAGGTTCATATTTGTGATCTGAAAACACCTGAGGAAAAGAATTCTTGAATGTCCTGGATCCTGTGCCTCCCATTCCTTTACTTAGATGCTGAGATACTGAATAATGGATTGACAGGCCCCTTCCTACCCTCAAGCATGACTGCATTCCATGTGGTTCAGGGAAACTTATCCAAAGACGTTTAATTTGTTTGTGTGGTCTGGATTAAAGATAAACTAAAATAACGACAGTAATACTAGTCTAATAGCATGCACAACTTCTGAAAAGTGGCACTGTGCAATTATGACTGGTATAGTTAATAGATTTAAAAGTAAAAGATGGGTCCACAATCCAATATCTAACATCTCTGGGCCCAACTATGTTTCAGAACTCAGACATGTGGAAGGATTAAAAGGTTACACAGCATACATGACATACGTAATATTTCCAAAGAAGTCTAAGATAACACTTCCCCAATCAGTAATATTAACAGCCTTTCCTCTCCATTATCACCTTTTTTAAAAATTCTGATCCTGGGAACTGGACCAAACTCAAGCATGCTAGCTAGACAAGTACTCAGCCACTGAGCTACATTTTGAAAACCTCCCCGACTCTTAAAAATACATATTCATATGAGTCATAAACAAGAAATCTACAAATACTTTTATACCCTATCAACTTGGCATCTAATTCAAGTAAATTCCAGAAACTTTTTGATTCCCCAGCTCTTTGAATTTAATAAGCAAATAAAAAGCTAAGGAGAGCTGGTCTGTACATTTGTTAAGAGTTGTTTCTGAACATTCCACTAGCCAATTCTAGATGCCCCATAAAACACTGACACTCCTGCAGGGCTATAACCCACTCCAGACTTACCATGTCACCATAGATCTCATCAGCTAAGATGGGGACACATTGCCTTTCAGCCACTGAAAATTAAAAAAAAAAAGAATACTGGAATCATTTCCAGTTTGAATGTCCTTCATATCTAGTCCTCTGTGATCTTCATTCTGTGCTCGTGGGTCTAATCATCCTATTAGCAACTAAATACACCTGCCGTTCTTCCAGGATGCTTACCTAAATGTGCCATTTAACCGTACATTTTGAACTCTTTCTCTCCCACATGACCGCAGTGACAAAAGACAAATTTGAGTAAAATATCTTTTAACCAAAATGCCTGTGGTCAGGAGTATTTGAAATTTGGGTGTTTTATTGTTACACTTTGTTGAAGTTTTGTTTGTTTGTTTGTTTTGTGGTTTTAAAAGAGAGGATTTGGGATATTTAAACAGACTTGCCATTTGGACGCTTCTAATCTGAAAATACAAAATGCACCAAAATGGAGTGCTTAGGGATGCTCAGCCTGTGTTTCTCATTTTCCCTTCTTTTAGACTACCCCTGGGGGTCCACGACACATCACTGACTAGGGACAGGCTGGCACTTCTCTACCTCCATTCCAGGTTCAGGATGTAAAGAGTAGCTAAAGGATTCTGCTCTCACCTCCTCCCTTTGCAGGGACCTTTGGCACTTACCTGCCAATATCTTCTGAAGGTGTCTCTTAGTGAACACAGAGCCGCAGGGATTTGATGGGTTGTTGACAATGAGACATGCTGTTTTTTCATCAATCAGAGATTCCAGTTGCTTTAGGTCAATTTCCCAAGATTTCTCAGGCTGAGTAAGAAGAATGAGTGAGACTTAGATGTTTCTGAACAATTTAGGGATAATTTACATAAAGAATAAAATAAGAGATCAGCAAGATGGCTCAGCCAGTAAAGATGCTTTCCACCAAGACTGATGACTGAGTTCCATCCTCACACGCCATGGTGGAAGGTAACTGACTCCTGAAATGTGTCCTGATCTCCACACATGTGCCATTGTTTGCACACACTAACTCATTGCCCCATGCATGCACACAAACATACACACAAAACAAATAGATACAATTTTTAAAAGAATAAAATCTGCCTTTGGCTCTAACCCCCCTCCTACCTGCAGACCATTCTCTGTATGACAGTGATCATTTCATTTTTATAGGGTTATAACTGAGCACTTGAGTCAAAAATTAAAAGTCAGAGTCTGGAGATATGGCTCAGGGGTTAAGAGTATTTGCTGTTCTTGCAAAGGACCCAGGTTCAATCCCCCAGCACCCACCTAATGGCTCACACCCATTTGTAACTTCAGTTTCAGGGGCTTTAACACTCTCTTCTGGAAGGCACACATGTAATACGCAGACAAAATGCTCATACATACAAGATAAAACAAGCATTTAAAAAATCAAAAGTTAATTACCAATAGATTGTAGAGCTTGACCTCAATTCCCATGGATTCAGCTAAAGTCCTATAGAGGGAAAACCCGGGTCTTGGAATGAGGATGTTTTGTCCTGGATTGGCCAACACAGCTAAACAGAGCTCAATAGCCTGACTGCAGCCACTTGTCAGAATGACATCCTGTAAAGAAAGGATTGGGTGAGTTGGAAGTAATGATGAACTTACTTCAATAAGTACCAAAAAAATAGAAAGGGTCGGGCTGAGCCCAAAACAAATCTATATATACCATCTATCTATCTACCTATCTATCTACCTGTCTATCTATCTATCTATCTATCTATCTATCTGTCTGTCTGTCTGTCTGTCTGTCTGTCTGTCTGTCTCTGTCTCTCTGTCTCTCTCTCTCCCTCCCTCCCTATCCGTCTCCCTATCTATAACTTCTACCTATAGTTTATCTATCATCTATCTATTTATCTATTGTCTATATTTGTGTCTATCTACTATCCATTTCTCATCTATCTCAAATTTTGTTAAAAATGATGAGCACTTAAAAAAATAAACAAATCACTTTAAAAACAACAGGCTGGATATGATTCAACCAACTCACAAGAGAGATCTTCGATTGACCTTGGACTATTTTTCACCAGGTTATTTATTTACTTTTGACCACAGATTTGGAGCCTGACTTTTCTCTGAGCACAGATGAAAGACACCTCTTTGATTAAGAGGTAGACATTAAGAGAAAGGCCGCATCTAAAGCTGGCACTGAATGGACTAGCATGACCCGTAGCACGTGAGTGAAAAAAGATACATACTTAAACACATCCTAATGATAAAATAGTTTAAATTAAATTATTTGCAATTTGCGAATAGTTTCTCAATGATCTTTTGAAGAAAATCAAATCTAGGATGACTTTGGGTGTCCTTTGAAGCTCTGTGACAACACCTCATACATGATAGGAGATGTCTCTTACACCGTAGTGACATTAATCACAATTCCTGGTCAGTGACCCAACTGTATAAGAAATCCTCAACTTGCTAAAGAGTGGTTCTCCTCAGCTTCACTCAAACAACCACTCCTTGTGGGGCAGAAGCAAGGAGTCTGCTTGCCCTCCCTCGGTGGCCTCTGAGCTGGTACCTGACTCACCTTGGCTTCCAATGGTGCCTCAGCACAGTGGTAATAGGAAGCGACCTCCTCCCGACTGGATAGGTAGCCTGAGACAAGACAGAGGAGAGGAAGCTGGAGGTTTTCATCCCTTGATAGACAGTCTTGCCCAAACTTCAATGTTGCGTCAGCTGCCTCCTGTCCTTGCTTAGGGCCACCCATTCTGTGTAGCCCCACGACCATATATGAAGGAAATTAACTTTATATGGGGAAGTTTTATTTTTTTTTTATTTTTATTTTTTTAAAAACACTTATTTATTTATTTATTTGCCTTGGTGTTTGCCTGGAACTGGAACTACAGACAGTTGTTAGCTGCCATGTGGGTGCTGAGAATCGAACCCAGGTCCTCTGGAAGAGCAGACGGTGCTCTTAACTGTTGAGCCATCTCTCCAGCCCCGGGGAAGTTTTATTAAAAGTACAAATGTATGATGACAAGAGGCAGCTCCTGAAACTGTAAAATAAACTGCACAATCTTGATTAAGTAATCTTGATACTATGATTACGTTTTATGCTGCTTTAAATAAATATTTAAATTATTCCTAAGTTCTTCATATAGAGTCTATATTTTGAAATGTCATCAATGCTTTCAATGCATATGATCCACTTTTCATATTTTATCTTATTTATCTTTGCACATGGGTTCTCTTCTTCTGGAATATTGCCCGTGTGACTTGCAGTCTTGAAGTATTGGCAGTTTCAAACCTATTTTAACACTTTACAAACTGCCTTCCAGAAGGCAAGTTAGCAAGGACACAAGCTATATATTCATCATCTTTAATGTAAGATAAACTAACAGCTCTTTCAAGGGATGTTGATCAACATTCCTACTTTATTAATGAGGAAGAACATACTCATAGAGATCACTATCATCCCCTTTCCTTTGCTGTACATGCCCAGACCCTGTGAGCACCTCTCAGATGAAGGTTGGACTTCATTTTCTAAGCTCCGTTAGTTCCCTGATACGTTGGATAATAAAATTACTATTTGTATGTGCGCGAGTGTGCACCTACCACAGCACATGTGTGGCTGCCACAGGATAGCTTTATGGAGTCAGTTCTCTCCTTTTATGTGGGTCCCAGTGATTGAACTCAGATCATTGGGCTTGCCAACAAGCATCTTTTTTTTTTTTTTTTTTTACTCACAGAGACATCTCACTAGCCTTCATCATAATATTTTTGTGACCTAATTTTGAGTCTTGAATTTGATTGTTGTTCTATGCAGCTTTCTAATAAGTAAATAATCTACTAAAAGCACATCCCAGCTCGCAGTAGCAGTGTACACCTTTAAATCTCAACACTTGGGAGACAGAGGCAAGTGGATCACTGTGAGTTCAAGGTCAACCTGGTCTATGGAGTGAGTTCCAGGACAGCCAGAGCTAGACAGAAAAAACGCTATCTCAAATAATAATAAAAAATAAATAATAATAATAATTATGTCCCTGATTCCTCTTGGAAAATCTTTTGAATCTGATATTAGTATGAAACTAAGTTGTTGTTTCTCATTCTGCATTAAGAACAGTACAATGTATACAACACCCAGGGGATGATACACAACATGAAATTAAATCCAAGTAATTACTTATTTTACCAAAATCCATAGGAGAGACATTTGACAAGTGAGGTTTCCCTAAATAAGGAAGTGTCTTGCTCTTGGGAATAACTTCTGTCCCAACATAACAGCCATTCTCTGTTATGTTCCCTCCTACACACTTAAAACTGCATATCAAGGAGTTCAGGGCCAGGATGAAAGTATAGCTTTAAACCATAAAGAAATAAGGGGGTTATTTACAAGGGCAAAGTATAAATAAATGTAGGGCCTGCATGACTGAGTGCCAGCCAGACTCAGGCCCTCATGGTAAAGGTGAGTAAAACTGTTTGAGGAATAACTGTGTGTGAGCACTAATGGGGAGGTGCCAGCAAGCAGATGGAATCGGGGAAGAAATTAAACCTCAATAACCGTGTTTAAGAATCCAGAGTGGGACCCTTTCCCTAAATCTAAAGGGCTGTTACATCTTGGGCTCTTCTTCAGAACCACAGATCAGGAAACCAGGGGCAATTACTATAGGTGGAATCTTATCATGTCTGTAATACAAGCTCTTGAAAGGCTGAGGCACAAGGATTGCCAGCTTGAGGTCAGACTGTTATGTAGCAATGACCAAAACCAGAACAAAACAAGAAAAAACACTACTGATTTTGAAGTCACCAGGCTTGTCTCTGGGCAAGCTTACCAATGGAGGGAGCATAGCCATTGTATTTCCCAGAGTCCAGGGCATCTTTCATGGCTTGGGTAACTTCAGGGTCTGTAGGAAGGTTTCCAAACACGGTAGGGTCCCCTGTTCATGGAAGAGGACAGCAAAAGAACCACTTAGAGTTTACATCTCCAAGTTTCTGTCTCATCTCCTCTCATCTCTTCCAGCCAGCCCAAGAGGATGGGAGGTAGGTGGGCAATACCAATCCTCCATCAAGTAACCCAAACTCACCAATTGACAGAGAAATCACAGTTTTGTTTGGATTGGGCTTCACTTTCATGTTGTCTACGATGGCCCGGATGGGATTAAAAGTTTTATTGGACATGTCAGAAGGCCTCACATTCCATCTGGCCTTCCTGCCTTTCATTCTTCCCTGTACTGAGCTTCTCCCACCAATATTGACATGTACATCCAGAACTGAAGTCAGGTTATCATTGCCATTCATCTGAATCACGTAGGAGTCCATGACTCGCAAAGTCTGTAGGGAAAAGAAATTTATCCCTGTAAGGACTAAGACAGTGCACCTTGGGATGGGGAGCTATGTCTAGATGTAAGCAGGGGTGAAGGGTGACTTCACAGGCACATCTTTCTAACTCTTTTATATACTTTTACTTATAAGGTAATTTTGCTATGAGTAGGGGGCTTAGGAATGTCCTTTGGAGGTATAAGATAGAGTAACAACCCATTTTACAAAATTAGCAGAAATCATTTAATTGAACATTTATCTATTACAGATGGGTTTCTCTCTCTTGTCTTTTGTGGGAGCATGTACATGGGCATGCATGTGTTCCTGTGAAGACCAGCACATGCTGCTGCAAATATGTGGAGGCCAGAGGACAACCTCAGTGTTGGTCCTCACCTCTGTGTGAGACAGGATCTCTGCCTCATCTCACTGGGTTCTGGGATAATGAATGATCCTGCCACATTTGACTTTACATGGGTCCTAGAGACCAGGACTCATGTCTTCACACTTAGCTGGTAAGTGCTTTATGGAGCTGTCTCCCCAGCTATGAATAAGAGGGATTTCTCTCTGTGCAACTCCAATCCCCATGCTCTGAGTCAAATCAAGAAAAACTGACATGAAAGTATTAGTCAAAGCATGTGGGTTACCCTCTGTCCACACAGAGTAACCCCCTCTCCAACAAGGGGTCTTCCCAGTACTTCAGCCTAGGCAACTTGCCAAAAGACCCTGTCTCAAAAACTTTATAGAACTAAGGTATTATCTCGGTGGTGGAATGATTTCTTAGCAATACCAGACTCTAGGCTCAATCCCTAATACCATTAAGGAAAAGAGAGTGGCATGAATATTGATGCCAGTTAAAATAAAACCATGTCAGAAAGCGTCTTATCCCCTGCACAGGAAAAGTCAGAGCATCAGAAAGAAAGCCAGGACTATCTCAATCAACATTACAGACTGGAGAGCCTTGGGATTTACCTTCCACGTCTGGGCAAAGTAGCCTCCAGGCACCAAACCTATGAGCTCACCAGCACTCCTCCACCAAGTCTTGTGACCATGAGTTCAGGTACAAGCCTGACCCTTGAAATAGTTTAAGCCAATGGGCGTTGGGCCTGAAGCCCTTCTGCTATTGGCTGAGAGTGAGAACTAGGCCCTCCTCTGGACCTCCCCCAACACTCTCTGCTGTTTCTCACCCCAACCCTGGGCCGCCTTCCAATCTGGGATTTGTCCTCACCTCAAGTATCTGGAATTCTCTGTATTAACTCTTTCTGGTCAATTGGTAAGATGTTTGAGAACATTGTTAGGCTAACAGTGAATAACTTTATTGTCCTTTTTGTTATGAAAACTGTTGTGTTAACAGTGCAGAAACACATTATAAACAAGGGTCCTTAGGGTACCCCTCTCTTTGTATACTCTGTCCTCACTCTTGGACATAGGCAATGATAAAGACTTGGTGGAATATTCATCTACCATATGTGGGATTTGCTATGGACAACTATGATCGCCATAAAAACTCAACCACATTCCAAGTAAAAATCAAATAAAAATTTTCTTAATTTACCAAAATAGATAGGCATATAGATAGATAAATAGAAATGCATAGATACGTGCACACATAATTTAGTGAAGTTTCAAAGCACAGATAGAATCATGCTCTCCAGCTTCTTAGATAATGTGTGTTAATATTATTTTCCTCTGCCTTAATCCTTTTTACTTAGCATACAGAGCACAAAGTTCTGAGCTCCAGTTAAACAAACAAACACGGCAGTTAAAATAACTTAATAATCAATCAAGAAACAAGGTAGCCAAAATCTCCACAGCTTTATCTTCAGTAGATGTACGAAATTGTTGTTCGAGTGTGCAGTGAGTTGGGAGTCTGAGTGGAAGGGAGAGAATTTCCAAGTACTGGTTTTTTCATTAAACAATGGCAAATTCTCAGAACAGCTTGTAACATTACAGGGTTAACAAAGGAACCAACAACAGCAGTAGCGGGATCTCTCTCCCAAACTAAAGCACATATTCGGATTCCTTGGCCATGCATGCTCCTTGCTTCTCCAACAGGCACAGACAACCGCGGTTACACCACCCACAAGGGGCGCTAGACTAATAGCGGCAGAGTAGCATCTCTGCGCATGTGCAGTATTTCAACCATCCCACAGCGCAGGTCTAAAAGGTCTACTTAAGTGGAGTGTGATTTAAATGCACAAGACTCACACTACCCTGGGAACAACAAAGCTCTAGTGTCCAAAGGCGTACATCACCATAACCCCCAATAAAACCTACAGCGAGCCAAAATGTCAGGGAACCCCACAGAATCTTTCCTGGTGCGCCACCCTGCCTCTATATAGTCCCACTCATTAAAAGTTTGTTGGCCTTTCTGCTTTTTCTTTGACTAGAGAAGCTCGTACCCTGAGTCACCTCACCCAAAATTCGAAGCATAGGTCCAATTCTCAAACAACAAAAATCTCTTTCCTTTATAAAGTTGTTGAGAGAATAACGTGTGGAGGACAGCCACGCAAAGCAGAGTAAAGCAGGGGCTGTGAGATGGCTCTATTTCTAAAGCACCTGTTGGGCAAGCCTAGGGTGAGGACCTGAGTTCAAATCCCCAGAACCCACACAAAAGTTAGACAGGGTGGTGCATGTCTGTATCCCCAGTGTTGGGGGATCCCTGGGATGTTATGACCAGTCAGTCTAACTCAGCTGCTGAGCTTCAGGTGGAAGGAGCTAGTGGTACAACTTAGATGTACCTCACTTACTTTGGTTCAATTACCTTTATTTAAAAAAAAAAAAAAAAGTGACTGAGGAAAATATCCAGCGTCAAAATGAGCAAGAAAGTTCACAACAGGATTCTAGCAACACTCTGATAATTTATGAGAAAAATCACCAATTTCAAGGTCAATTATGACAAGACTTGATCACTCCCCAGGTTGGAGTGTTGGTACACAAGTTCAGTCTACTCCATCTAAGTTAAAGTGATTGGTGCCTCCAACAGTGTTGGACAAGCTTTAGTTTTTCTGGACTTTCCATCTCTTAGCACTTTCCAGATGTGGTCTAGCCATCCTCTTTCCCATCCAGTGCAGCACACAGATACCACCTCAGCTTTCCAGTGAAGGAACAGGAGAACTAGGCAAAGATGTGGAATGGTCCATTCACAAAGAACTTTAATGCCAGAAGCCCCGAGCCCTCAAAGGAGAAAGTACAGTTGGGATATGGCCTGGATGATGAAGTACTTGCCACTGACAAGTATGAGGACCTGAAATTGTGTTCTCAGCACCCACCTAAAAAGCCAGGAACCTCAACACTTGGGAAATGAAATAAAATCACATTATTTCTGGTTGATTTTTGTTTATTTGATATGTAGCACTGGCTGTCCTGAAACTGGTTATGTACACCAGGCTGGCCTCAAACACACAATCATTGTCCTGTCTCTGCCTCCTGTGCTGGAATCAAAGGCATGCACCACTATTTCCTTCTTTTACTATTTCTTAAAGTGTAAGATTTGGGGATGTTTATTGAGCACACTCACCGTCTTATGCAACTGTCACTAGCATCTAATTCCAGGACATTTTAGTTCTCAAAGGGGAACCCATGACATTGAGTAGCCACCCTCTCCTGCCTCTTTTTACTGCTGGAAACCACCAGTTGCCCGTGTATCCACAAGGATTTGCCTACTTCTAACAGCCCAAAGAAACAGTCCTGAAATGTGTGGTGCTGCATATATGGCACCAGTTTAGCAAGAGCTTTCCAGACTTGTCTGTGTTAAATCACTTCTCAGTACTTCATTCTTTTCTATGGCTGAATAATATTCTCTAAAATGAGTATATTAAACTTTCTTCATCCTCCAGGTGACAGTCATTTAGTGGCTTCACTCTATTATGAATAATGGTGCTGTGAACATTTGGATACAAAGTTTTGTGGGAACATCTGTTTTCAATCTCTTGAGTATATATCTTGAAGTAGAGATACTGGGTCATTGTTAATACATAATGCTTCAATGTCGCATTTTTAAACTAATATTTCCCATATTATAAAAAAACCAGTACAGAAAATATGAGGATTTATTTAATAATTTTGTATTTTTACACATAATAAAAATTGTTTTATCATTACAGATAAAACTGCCAAGCAAATCCTTATACATAAATATTAATATGTATTTTATTATATCCTAAGGATTAATTTCTAGGTTGACTTACTGCATTGAAGACAGATTTTTGTCTTTACTTTTTTGGCAATGTTTAATATATCTTTTATAATACAAATAGGTGTGTTTGTAAACTGAATCCTACCAGGTATGGGATACACACTAGTAGTTCAGGCACTCAAGGAGCCTGAAGTTAAAGCATCTCAAGTCTCAGGCCAGCCTGGGCTATGTGACATGAGCTTGTCTCAAAACAGAAAAGCAGAACACAACATAAAGTGAAGCCTGGCTGTCTCCCTTCCCATGATCCCATTCCATCCTGATAAGCACCTTTATAGCTTTATGGAACATGGGTACAGTTGGTTTGGGGTTGCTAATATAATATATGTGAATGTGTTATATATATGTGTATATATATTCAATACATATATTCATTTTATATTTGAACTGTCTAGTATAGTAGCCAGTAGTCATAATTCACTTGAATCTTGAAATGTAGCTGGTCTGAAATTAGATGTATTGTTGATATAAATAGACACCACATTGTAAAGATTTGGTGTTAAAAATGCCAACTACCTTGTTACTTTTAGACTTACTGATTACATATTTGAAGATTTTTTGACACTTTGAATAAAATTATAAAAATTGATTTCAAAGCTTGCCAAGATCACACAGCTGATAAAATCAGCTGCTGCACAAGCAACTGAGGAGGTCGGTTGCATCCTGGGATCCACTGCAGAAGGAGACAACCTACTGCTGGGAGCTGTCCTCTGACCCCACATACCACACACACCACTCACACACACACACATATGCACATCATATCACATACATATCACACACACTCACACATACACCACATGTCACACTTATGCCACATATACACCACACACACACCACACCATACACTCACCACACACACACATGCAATAATAATAATAATTTTTAATTAATCTTATTGGGGGCGTCAAGATGCTTGAGCAGCTAAGAGCGATTAAGGTCCCTTCTAAAGGTCCTGAGTCTGGTTCCCAGCATCATGTGGTGACTCACAACCACCTGTGCCTCCAGTTTCAGAGGATCTGACACCCTCTCCTGACCTCCATGGGAACCAGACACACATATTGTTCATAACTGTTCATACAAGCAGGCAAAACACTCATAGACAAAAATCAAATAAATAGGTCTAAAGAGCATTTTAAATTAATTTCCTCTTTTTTTAATGCTCTTTGATTTTAAAATTATTCCTTCTAAACTTTGAAATTACTATGCGATATACATTTTATTCTATTGAACAAAGGCTATTCTATGTCTTGGCTGTTTTAATCTTAATATGTTATATGAACATATTCTCACTATCAAACAAAGAGATCAAATTTGTTCCTTTTGTAGGGGAGACAGTGTCTTTCTATATAGCTCAAGCTGACCTTGAACTCCCAATTCCCCCTCCTCAGCTTCCAGAATGCCAGGACTATGGGGATGCAGAACAACACCCAGAAATCTCTTTGACGGCTACCCAGGACTTGTTTGTTCTCCTCTTGTTGGACATCGGGAGACTCAGATTTTCTTTTGCAAATAAAGCAGACAGAACATCCTGTACAACGGAGATTGGTAAATCTGATGTTTCCTGTTTTTTTATGGGATGGTTTTCTAGAAGTAGAACCACATTCCGGAGACAAACAGCTCTCCCAGTGATAGACGACAGGGAGAAGAGACGGCAAGGACCTTCTAAGGCTCCCCCTCCTGTGTCAGCTCATTGGACACCACCCTGCTCCATGGACAGCTCTCCCTAGGGCCATGGAGCTCGCTCCCTTTGCTGTGGTTTGCAGCACCTTCTTGTTTGGCCCCCATGGTGTTTCCTTTTCACCTTAGGAAATCAGATATGTACTTTACTCAGTATTTCTAGACGTTTTCAGAAACTGAAGGCTTTCCAGGTCATCTTTCTCAGTATTACCAGAAATGAGTGTCTCTCTCCTCACTATATTTTTTTTAAGCAGAGCCTCACTGTGCTGCCCCAGTTGGCCTGGAACTTGCCATGTAGACCAGGCTACCCTGGTCTGCCTGCCCCTACCTCTAAGCACTAGGATTAAAGGCATGTACCACCAGACTCTCCTTACTAATTTTAAAAGTCACTTAACCTTGAACCAAATATCAGTATATTCCTGAATCTTTTATGGTATGTTCTATTCTAGAATATTCTATACCGAAGTCTTGGTTTTTAAACAGCTCTGTTTGTTTTTGAACATCTCAAGTACCACAAATACAAATGGCCTCCAACTCATCATCCCTTGTCTCTGCCTCCCAGATGCTGGGATGGCAAGTGTGAACTACCACATCCTGATCTTACAGTTCTTGACATAAGTTGACAGTTCATTTTCAGAAAAGCTAATTACCATCCTCTCCAGTGGTTCAAAAACCTTTGGGGATTGTTTCTAAAATAAACTTCACCAAAGTGACTGACGGGAATGATAATAAAGCAGTCATTTTTGTCCTGGTCATTTAATCTAAGATGGCCATGGATCATGTTTCTCGGCCCCTTATGTTTTTGAAGCATTTGTGCATGTCCTTCACCTGTCTCTGTAGAAAATGACTCTCTTTTTGCTCAGATGAGACCTTGGCTCAGGAAGTGGTTGCAGGCCCCAGAACAGCTGCTCTCGGGCCAGGCTGGCGTGGATTCAGGTTTACAGATCAAAGAACAGCACAGGGGTTGGCAAATGGTCCTGCAAATACTGACCTTGACGCAGAAACTGCAGGGGAGAGGGGCATGCGACAGGGGCCAGGGCAGCTGCATCATCGGGTCAATGCCATGGACACACCTTCATCTGTGCCTGGGGAGCCAGCATCAGAACTGAGGTCAGAGGGGAAACAGGCAGAGCAAACGAATTCCGGTACTACCTGGCTTTAGTAGCTAATGCTTTCCATAGAAAGCAAACCAGGTGGGAAGGGGGGATGTGTGTGAGAGGACCAGAGGTATACAGGGAGTTTCCATGACACTGGATAAACTTGACTGTGAGTCAAGACCCAGCAAGGTAGACACTCACAAAAGGTTATACCAACAGGCAAAATAAAGACCTCCTACTGGAAAACAAAACAAAACAAAAAACTACAGCCTGGGGCTTCTTAAAACCAAACAAATAAATGACTTGACAAATAAATAAAAATTGGTATTGAAATAAAAACCATGTTACTTCTAGTAAGCTTTTCTAAATTTAAATTACTCCTTTTGCCACACACATACACACACACACACACACACACACACACACACACACACACATAAAATGAGTTGTTTGGTTTGGGATTTGGGTGATGGTGTTTATCTTTGGAGTGGTTTTGTTTTGTTTATGAGACAGCCTGGTCATTCTGCCTGTACCTATGTAGCCTATGATGACCTTGAACCCCTGGTCATTCCGCCTGTACTTCCCAAATCCTAGATTTACAGGTGTAAGTCACCATGCCTGACTTACAAAAACATTTTTAAAATAATTCTACCACTAGGGAACTAGATAGATGACTCAGCAATTTAGAGCATTTGATATTCTTGCCAAGGACTGGGGTTTGGTTTCCAGCACCTACGTGATTGGCTAACAACCAACTATAACTTCAATTCCAGAGGACCTGATGTCCTCCAAGAACACCAGCCATGCACATGGATACACTTACATACATGCAGGCAAAACACTCATACACATAAATTGAAATAAACAAAACTTTAAAATTCTTTAATAATTTCACCACCTGGAGATAACCACTATTGACAATTTTTGCCCTTAAGTAACATTTTGAAATATTTCTATTGTTCTAGTTATATATTTCATACCCTTATTCTCTCAGGTTGGCATTCAATAGTCTCATGCTAGAATATTCTACATGATTTTTTCCTAAGACTATGAACTTCCTGCTAACCTGTTTTTAATGGTCACCTACGACCCTGAGGCCTCATCTTCTAACCCTGTTCACACACTTTCCTTTCTCTGCTGGTGCAGACTGGACAGCTGCCCCAAACAAAACACTGGTGGATGAACAGGACTAGTCAGTTCACGACTGTCTACCTTCGCCTCAATCAACGCTAACCCCAGTGCTCAGCAGCGTGAGCTGGAGTTCCAGCCTCAGAACCCAGCTCCAGGTCTCACCCCACAGACTGAAATCTACTCCTCATGAGGGGGCTAAGTGGGCTGAGACAGAACCTCTCTTCTCTCTGTGGAAGGCAAAATAGTAGACTCCAGAACAAAGAGATAAGCAGGAAAATCCTAAAGAAACTAATGAACTGGAGAGGTGGCTCAGTGGTTAAGGAGACTAGTTGATGTTCCTAAGGACCAGGGTTCAATTCACAACATCACACATGGCATCCCACACACAACCTTCTACAACTCCAGCTCCAGGTGATCTGGACGCCTTGAGCACTGCACTCATGTAGTCCACAAATGTAGACTCAAGCAAAAGCACCATATACAAACAAAAAAAAATTTAAAGCAAGAAAATAACCAACTAACTCTGAAGATGCAGGAAACATCTATCAGCCTTTTTCAGTTCCTCACTATTTCTGTTGTATCTTTCCATGCAGAATCATCACCAGTATCACTTGGGTATCAGCTGCCTAGGAGCATATACATTTTCACTTCCTTAGTGGACTATAACCTCAATTCCACATGTCTTGCAAGGTGCTTTGGATAAGCCACAGACAGTGCATGCTCACCAATTGGCAATAAATATCACAGAAGAAAGAGGGAAGGTTATGATGAAAGAGGGGTCAGCAATTTATCTGTTTTGTTTATGGTTGGAAGGGATGGTGGGCTTCAAAGGACCACTCAGTCTTTAAAGTTTGTGGCTGTTCCCTCTACTTCAGAGTTCTAAAGGTTAAAAATAAAAGAAATCTTCATCTGTTTGCAGACTGAGGTGCCTCCTGGGTGCCTCGCTCATGGAGTTCAGCAAATAACACCACCCTATTTGTTTTGTGTTTTGCATAACCGTGGCAGCCATGCCTCTTACCTCAGCCATTTGTCTCCAGGTTGAACTCAATGTTCCTTTATAGGTGGCTGTGTCCACAATCCAGTCCTCATCCTTAGCATTCATCGGGAAATAAGTTCACCATGACTGGGTTGACAAATGAGGGTCAGAGGAGTAACTCTGAGTGTTCTGAATATATGTCAGCTCATCTACCAGACTCCTCTTGGGGTCCTGAGCTTGCCTGTGAGAAACCCAGTGTGCACTTTGACCAAGGAAGCCGAACAAGGCCTTGATCAGCCATCATCAAGGAAGGTTCTTCCTGCCACAGATGGGAACAAACACAGAAACTCATAGGCAGACATTCTGCAGAGTGAGAGGCCTTGCAAAAATCAGCCCTAAATAGGATGTCTCCATCAAACGCCTTCCATCAGGGCTCAG
The DNA here is from genome assembly GCA_004025045.1 of Sigmodon hispidus. Taxonomy (NCBI): domain Eukaryota; kingdom Metazoa; phylum Chordata; class Mammalia; order Rodentia; family Cricetidae; genus Sigmodon; species Sigmodon hispidus. The sequence continues at coordinate 317 of PVIH01021696.1, read as the reverse complement.
GGTACCCTGCAGAAAGACTGTAAGAGCCAGAGGGGATGGAGGACACCTGAGAAACAAGGCCTCTGAATCCACAGGATTGATGCACATGAGAACTCAGAGACTGAGGCACCAGGCACAGGGCCTGCACAGGTCTGCACCAGATAGGTCCTGGAGCTTGAGAGGAGAAAGCAGACATGTTTCGATTTCTAACCCAGAAGCTAGCTCCACTTGCAAATGAGAATCTAATTTTCTCCAAGGAAATCTCACTGGGGAAACAAACTTCTTCTTCTTCTTCTTCTTCTTCTTCTTCTTCTTCTTCTTCTTCTTCTTCTTCTTCT